>MCJB01001336.1:112824-254352 GCA_002018475.1 Nicotiana obtusifolia | reverse complement strand
AGTTCTCTCGTGGTCTCGTTGATGATTCACTATTGGTATGACCGTGGATCTTCAGGCTTCTGCGTGGCCGTTACCCCCCCCCCGTATGCTGGGTTTTATTTAAGATAGAGTGCACATGATTCATCAACAAACAATCAACCCACGTATAATCAGAAATCTCAATTTTCAAGTATCCTAGAGTTTCCATGCCTTAGGTCACCTCACCACATTAAAACGGATTCAAAGCTTGATAGTTACAGTGTTGCTCCAAAGGGGCTTTCTTGTATTATTAATGTCCTTGGTCTATTCAGCCTTGCACAGATTAATGTTAACTAACTTAAAAAATGGTATTGTCAAAATGAATAGGGAATGCATTAAGTAGTGCCCATGCCAACAAGATAAACTGTAAATGAATAAAGTTGAGCTTCTATAGGAATATCACTTAATGTGGTTTATTGTCTACTTTTGGTGCCTGCATGTAGGGTACAAAATTAATTGAACTCTCACATCTTGGTCTTTACCAGTGGATAGCCGAAAGAACATAACAAGTCAGTGCGATGAGTTTTGATTAAGGAAAGGAAGATAAATCTGACTTTTTTAAATAAAATAAGAACCCTTTGTTATTAACGGCCACGCAGAAGCCTGAAGATCCACGGTCATACCAATAGTGAATCATCAACGAGACCACGAGAGAACTTGCCCTTTCTATCACTAAACTATTCACCTCCTGAATTAGCAGCTTTAAAGAGAAAAGAAAAACACGATTAGTGTCCAGGGACAGACCTCGAGAGCAATAGACTTTGCTAAATCAAGGCTTGCAGGGGTACTGGCAACCTCATCCAGGTAGGATAGACTCTCTGATTCACAGAGATTCAACAACTGCAGAAAATATTGCTTTAACTTAATTCCCACAAGAAAAGCTTTTACTAACTGTTTTCAGCAAATTTACAAATTTTACAAGGCCTCAAGCAATAAGAATAGCCAAAGACTCCACTGATCAGTTGGACTTACAATAGATAATATTTTAGATTTCAGTCTTGATACAGCAGCAACAATTGAGGAGGATAATGTAACTAAGGGAGATACATCTAAGTGCATGATAGCTTGTGCCAACAAAAGAACTCCGCCTTTGCTGCTCAACTCCTGGCATAGATTTAAAAACAACCAATTCATTAAGAAGAAAACGCACCAAGTCGAGTTTAAGAAAACTTTTCAAATCTCATCACATAGAACAGTTGAAAACACATTGAAGATGTCAAAGGCTTGCAAAATTATGAAAAACATCCACTTCAAAAAAGAATTATGAAAAAGATCATCACAATAAATGCTCAGAAAATCAGTTTTCAACAACAACAACAACTACTACTACTACTACTACTACACCACCTCAATCAGTTTTATATGCTGGTAAAATAGGTTCATAGTTCTATAAATGCAAAAAAGGAACGGACACATGCTCGGACAACTTAAGTGAAATAACACAGCAACCACACAATAAAAATGTTGTAGTATGAGCTGGGACCATGCAGCTTTGCCCGGTTTAGAACGACAGCAAGAGGAAGTTGAAGATAGGTAATCGAGTACTCTCTTGAACTTGCAGAAGTTAAATTGGTCAAACTAATTTTGTTTATAAATCATATTGTTCTCGTGAGATAAGAAATTTGATTCTGTAATCCACTTTATACCATAAAGCATGTAAAGGGGACAAGAATGGCGAGTAAGGAAAGCAGGGTCCACCTAATCAAAAAAAAAAAAAAGCAGGTTAATTTGTGCATCATATTTGGTTCCATCAGACAATTGTAGACTCACCCTACTAAAGCTAAACCTGCTAAAAAAATGTTCTTTATCTAACTCTCCAGCAGTTATTTTCATTTCAGGTGCTATAACTAATATAATTCTAGGGAAAAACCTTATTCTTAACAAGACGCTCCCGAAATGATTTTTGCTGACATAGTGACTGAAGAAACTGCAGAGAAGCCTCACACTGCTGGCAGAGATGGTTTAAAGTTTCTTCAGCTTTAAGACCATATTCTTGCTGGAAATGAGCATGATCAGCTGATAAATTCCTCCGCAGAATTTTAATATCAGCAGTAACAGCAGCAAAGGCAGCATCTAGGAGTACATCTACCTGCCAAAGAATGTGGACGATCCTAAGCCCAAGAACAATCTCTCAAATACAAAAATAATGCATACAAGTACTACGTTATCTTTTTAATTCCTGCATGAAGGTCCTGTATTGTTCATACGCAGAATATTACCTTGTAATATGCAAGCAAAACTTGAGCAAGCTCATGCCATTGTGAAGATATACAGACAGTCAATAAGTAGAGACTGGAAGCAACCAGAGTAGAATGCAAAAGGCCCATATCATTTGAAACCTGAAAATTTGAGATACCGATAAATAATCCTCAGCACAGTTAAAATAGAAACATAAAGTTAAAAAATCCAGGTGAGGGGAAAAACAACCTTACTGTAAGTACAGAGAATAACAAGAGAATAGAAGACGAGATCAAGCAGCTGTTCTGATACTTTCACATCATCAAGCAATATCTGGAACAAGTACATCAAGACTTCAGCGTGATCTTGCTCTATGTCACAAAATATAATAACAAATGTTCATGGTCTGCTCGCCTTTTGACAAAAAATGCAGAAATTTGGAAATATACATGTAATGTGCACTTATAATCTGGGACGGAAGATTGTAAGACCATATATCCTATAGATATCTTAAGTTATCTTTCTTAATTAGTATATAGCTGTAGAATGTCAAAAGTACAACCTTTGAGAAGAGAAATAAATTGACAGGTCACAAGATCAGCAACCCAAATAAGACAATTACACTCAGAAGAGCAACATATAACAAAAATATTCATGAGAACTTTGAAACCTAGCTCAATATACGCTCTTCATCCCAAGTAGAATATGAGTTCGAAATACAAGGCTTGAAGTAGCTAGTTTTGGTATAACTCCGGACATCGATTCCTTAAATTTATGTGAAATGGATTTTACATATTTAAAACCCACATTGTTCAATATATTTGCAAATGTAAGAGATAATTGTAGTCGAAGAAAAACGGTCCAACTGCCTAACTAGTAGTAGTGTCATAAAAATGAGCCACATAGACTACTAATCATTTATGATTTCTTTTGTATTGGCCTGCTAAACAACCTTTCCTGTTTTTTTTTCTCCTTTCATTATCCCAATACATTAATATTATAGAGAAATACAAAACTCCATTTGGCCCACAAATAGAATAGGAGAAGCAGAAATGGAATAAAAACAACCACTAAATCGACTCTTGTACTAGCTAACAGTTGTATAAACGAAATAAAAAATGACATTGACCACATAAATATACCAACAAATAAGGTACCAACCTGCTCTATTTTTGGATTGCGTGATGCTAGATCACTCAAGGAGTGCAGCAGTTGAAACCCAGATAACAAGTATTTGAGTAAGCCTGCATTGGCTTCCGATGCCAAAATCACCGCAATAAGGTGCAAAGCAAGATATCTTGCAAGTTTTTCCACGTCAATCTACAAACTTAAGAATGTCTCAGAACACCTAAAAGACTACAAAACACAATTTAACCATAATGGAATAATAAAGAAGATCACACGGTGCCATGGCCATTAAGAGTTCCGACCTGTATGTTTAACCCATTATCAGGTATGTGTTGAAGGATATTGCTTTCAGCTTCTCTTATAAGCCTGCTCAGCTCTTGAGAGCTGAGACCATGTAGACCTTTCACAGCTGAAATCAGGTCAAGTGCCTATAATCAAAAGAGTTTTATGAGTTAAACATGCACAATGGAGCACAGCGTAACTGTTGACAAGCAGTCATGGCTCTCAATGCCAAACTAGTTGATTGGCTACGTGAATCCTCCATATCCATTCCAATCTATCTGTGCTCATTCCATTCCCATCCATATTCTATCTTACTTCTACTCATCCAAAACCCCTTACACATTAAAGACACTGTCCATGCCAGAGTACAGAAATAATCTGATGGCGCACAGCATATACATGCATCAGCAGCTCAAACATTTATTTATCAGCTGCCTAAGCCTAGCTCGAACACTAGGTGATTTCTTCTTATCTGCCAAAGCCACAGCCTTAGTGGGCACAGCTACCTGGAACCTGGAACCTGTACTGGTAGGAGGTAGCAGGGTATCCGAACGAACAGTCAAGGCACGCGCAAGCTGGCCCAACACCACAATTATCGATAAACATGTATTTCTTGTTAGATTCAATGTTGTTGGATACAATACAACTATGTTTACTATTTTCAACACACAAAAAAATGTTCCCTTTTTGTGACACCATGAGATTGATAATTTCAAAATAGTATACACAAATGAAAAAAACAAAACATACATACAGGATAATAGCTGTTCCTTTTGGGTTTTGTTTTAACTATAGTGCTTGGACCAGCTTGCGCACACCTCGACTAATTCCACGGATACTCGCTATCTCAAACCAACACAAGTACCGGGTAACTCTGTCCGCCAAGGCTATTCCTTTTGGGTTATTTCCTTCTTCTTTTTTCTTTTTTGCTATTAAATTTGTTTCCCATTCTCCTCTTTAATAAGTAACTATCACGCATGCATAGGCCTTATGGACCAATATTATTGCCCCTTAAAAAGAGACCAGAAATTACCTGCAGCTGCACCGAAAATTAATCAAACAGTTAATCTATTTAACTTACAGGGTGGATGGGTCTTGCAACTGGGTCAGTGCTGCATGATGCTCCTTCTTCTTTCATACTTAGAAATCTGCACCAAATTCCAGAATGCTCCAACCCAACTGATGACGTGTACCCAATAAAACATATAAGGGTTAGAATTCTTTGGCAAAAATCTCAGATAAGACCAATATATGTAGCAAATCAGAGAAGATTAAAGAATCCCCCAATGCCTAACAAGTTTAAATTTCTTAATTCACAAAAAAAAACAAAAGAAAAAGAAACACACTCAAAATCAGAAAGGTTAAAAAGATGAAGCAACGAGACCTGAGCTTCGCGAATTGCAAAATGAGAGAGCTGGTTGGGGGAGAGAAAATGGGACGGAGCAAGAAAATAGAGCGAACAGTAATGAGACTTACTTCTTGTATTAATTTCTCGTGCTCTTCGATTATATAAACACTCCCGGTTGACTATTAAGTCCTAATAATACTCCTTCAAGGGAAGTTTTATTTCTTTTTCTTTATATATAATGGTCTTTTTAAATAAATTAATAAAGTTTACTTATGGTTGGGTATGAAATGTTCATATACAAGCAGTATATTGAAAAAATTATATATAATACTAGCTTTTTAAATTTTACTTCAGATTATCATATCTTCTTCCTGTTCTAATTAACACAACACTTACTATTTCAAAATACATTATATAGTTTTATTTTTATATAATTTTTAAATTTCAATTGGTTAAATTATTCACATTCTAACTTTGATACACTAATTAATCTCTTTTCAACTAATATTTTTATACTCCAGTATCACCTATATATTACTTAAGTCAAATTAATATTTTAAATTTTGTGTTTAATCAAATATTATCATATAGCGAAAAATATAATTTTTCTAATTCAAAATAATGCTATTTTTGATAATATATTGAGTTATGTTCTCTTATCAATATGATGATGTAATCATTTTCCTTTTTCTGAAATGAAGATTTTGTGAAGCCATATATACTTTTTGATTCTTAATTTATTATATTTGCCTATTGAAATTTATAAATTCTGTAGGGAAACCAAAATCAAATCATTTAATTAGTCGTTTCTAATAATTGTTGATTATTCTTAGCGCAATTAGGAATTGAGCGTGGGCTGATTACTTAAAATTCAAAAATAATTGGAAAATATATAATGGTTTAATATTTATAACTGAATACAAATGTTTTTCCTAGCTAATATAAGTGAAAGAAGAAACTCAAACATCTACAATAGTTTAATACTATAGGAAAAGTAACACTGAGCTGTCTCGTTTACCCACGCTTTGCTTTTCTCTTAAAAAGATTTGCTTCGATCTAGCCAAAGATAATGGAGATGCCGAGACTTCTTGTTTGTTTTTTCCTTTTAATTTCTGATAGTACATTTTGTTTGATTTGTGTATTGTATTGACACATTTGAAGTATTACAACTATCCATCTTTATTACTTCATGGTAGATCTAGTAGTAAACTATTGACCATTGTCATTACTGAGGGCAAAAACTTATTCGTATATGGTATTTGCATCATACCAATATATGCATAATATGTGTTTTGCACATGTATTTCAAATACTTAACTATGATCAGTTATATGTAATGTCACTGTTTACCCTTGGCTATGGATAACAATTAAATTTGTACGTGGTTTTAATGATACGTGATTTAATTTGATACAAACAAAGAATGAATGAAAATAGAGGCTAAATTCAGTAAATAAGAAAGAAATCAAACTACCAATATTGAATGGCTTTACTGTGGCAGAATCCTCCAAGATGAAATATGAAGCAGATAGAATGAGAAAGTAAATAGAATAAACTGTAGCTTTTCGTATATTGTTCGTTCGTTGTGTGTTGATCTTTTTACAATTGTGCTCCCCCTTTATATAAGGATGGGAATGAGTTTTATATAAGGTAAAAGACCTATATACAAGGTAAAATATCCCTAGAATTAATGGCTTCAACATTTTTACTGATCTTTGCCGTGATTCCCGCCGAGATATTCACGTATCACAGGATTTCCAGTCCTTCAGTTACGCAAATCTAATGATTTTACCCCCAGGGTGTTTTACCCTAACCGGCCTCAACGATCTCATCTCGAGCACCTTGGCCTCGAGCTCCGTTCCGATGGAATCCAGTCTTAGCCTCCACCTCTCGATATCTCGATCCCGGCCTATCGAGCAGTGACTCCAATCGATGTCGGTCGCACGAATTCGAAACTGATATTCCTATGCAAGTGATCGAATTTGACCCCATACAGATAGTCCCCTCGTTTTTTAGAGAGTAATGATAAAAAATGACATGAGCCGCCGCTTTTAAGATTAGGTTTAAGGGAGACATACTTATGGCGCGTAACGCGGAACTCGGGGAGTCACATCGCAAAACGTCATATTGGTGAATGACGGCAGCATGATGATGCACATGTCAAGTATCAAAAATGCCTTTTCAGAGACCAACTGAAGACAAACTCTGTAATGCCTGCAAACGCTAACTAATGTTTCCTCATTTTGGGACTCGAACCGCCACCTTTAAGAGGGTATAAATAGCCCTCCCTTCCTTCAATTCCAAAGTTTGCGTTATTGTATTCTTCAAGTTTTCTGATTTTGTTCACAAGTGTAATCTCCTCTGTTCTTGTTTTACTCCTGATACCTACTATCTTCTTTAACTCTTTATTTCTAATGGCAAGGACATCCAAATCTGTTCCCCAGAAACAAACCCCTTCTTCTTCTCAACCCGTTGAAGAAATTGAACCTGTCGTTGTTGAGGGGACTTCAACCGAGCCCCCACTAAAAGCGTTCGTACCGGTTGGATGCTCAATCGGTTCCGACTTTAAGATAGAGAAGGCTTCTTCTGTACCAGGCCGGGGTGAGCCAGTCACTATATACATTTGTTCGATTACGAACAAAAACATCGAGAGGGTTAAGCAGGATTGCAACTGGGTTGGTAAGGACGTGGTGGTTCCTTCACCAGAAGAGGCAATCACCACCCACGTGGAGGGCTACTTGAGTGTTTACACTTACCCCTTCACGCGGGGCCCTTTGGACCCCATCATCGTCGAATTTTGTAAAAGGTGCGATGTAACGCTGGGTCAGATTCATCCCCTTGTTTGGAGAATAGTCATTCTCTTTCGTTTTTTTGTGAGTAATATCGAAGAGCACCCCTTCACCCTCGATTATCTCCTGTGACTATACAGTCCCCGAATCTTCCCAAGGGAACTAATAAAACTCGCTCGCCGGGCTAGCAAAGCCCCCTTTTCGAGCATCGACGAGGATAAGGACCGAGACTGGATGAGCCGATTTGTTCGAATAAAGACATCGGACCTGATCCTTGCCGAAAACATGTCGTTCCCTGAAAAGTGGAACATGAACCGTAAGTGCTATCTTCCTATTTCAATTCATTCGGTGTCTTCCCTTTGTTATCTTACTAACATATCTCGCATGGTGAAGCTGTTTCTCGAATGTCGGCTGCGATTCAGCATTTGAAAGAATGGGTCGAGAAGGTGGTATCTCAAAGGACCTATTCAGGGCGTGCCTAGCGCGAGATATCGAAGGGCCGATGGGAGGCAAAAAATCATGCTGCTGCTCTATAACTTACTTCGTTCCTTCCTTTGCAGGTCTATCGAAGGACGTTGAATTAAGACCAGCGTCCCCTGGTAGAGAGGTTCCCTGCCCTCCCCCTGCCTCAGAGCAGGAAGGGGAGAAAAAGAGGAAAGAAGTCCCTGGTTCTTCTGGGCCCGAGAAGAAGAGACCGAAGAAAAGCATAGCTCATAGGCTTAGAATCTCGGACATAGCTTATCGATTGGACGATGAGTCCGAGGAAGGCGACGGTCTCGAGATTTTGAGCAGCGAGCCATCTCGGGCAGTCCCCGAGCCGAGGGTCGATGAAACTCATATTCATTGAGTAGAGGACCTCGATGCGGGTGCGAGAACCGGGGCTTCCGCTGATGCAGGGGAGGCGACGCAGGGAATCTCGGGCCCCTCAGAAGCAATGGACTCCCCTTCTTTCTCGGAGTCAACTCTTAATGAAGCCCGAGCTGCAAAAGCACATTCACCAAGCAAAGTCCATATACCAGAATGACATTTCAAGATTTCATCGACGGTGTGCCATCGGCGGATACCTTTGGGCTCGAAGTGCCGAGGAAGAGTCCCTCCACCGAGACGAGCAAGGCGTCTTTTGGTCCAAAGCTGGTCGATAGATTTCCTTCTCCGAGTTCCAACCCTGATCGAAAAAGAATAATAACGTTTGCCATTCCCGAAGATGCTAGGACCCTTTCTGCGCCTGTGGGGGTGGCTAGTTATCTTCGGTACTTGGTGACTGAAGAAGATCAGGCCGCAATGGACGAGGTGGATGAGGCCTGCTTGTTCAATGAATCTCAACAAGCATCGAATAAGGTAAAACTTCCTATAAGCCTTGTCCGGTGTTTGCCATTTTATATTTCAATTTTGACTAACTGTCTTATTTTCTTTTGTACTCGTAGGCCTCGGTGCTTCATCATGAGGCTTTTATTCGACTAAGGGAAGAAAAGGCACGTCGTGAGCGGCTTGAAGGGGAGATGTCGACCCTTCAGGCCGAACTAGACTTTGTGCGCAAGGAAAATACTGGTATACTCGACCAGATGGGGCGGCAACTTGACCGAATAAACCAATTCCGATCCGCGTTGAGTGAGGCCAAAGCAGAAACTAACGAATAGAGAGCCAAGACCGATCTGCTGACCTCGGAAAAAGAAACCCTCCAAGCTCAAATGGTTTCTTTGGAAGAACAAGTTTCGGAGGCACGAGAGAAAATCGGGACTCTGGCTAAAAGTACCGATACGCTTCTATCCCAGGTCAAGACGCTCACTTCGGATCGTGACATTTTGGTCAACAAGCTGCAATTGGCAAAATCAGAGGTTGCTACATCCAAGGCTGAGGCCGATGGGTTGATAGCCCAATATAGGGCCGATGCCGAGGCTGCTCAGGAACAGTCGAAGATTCTGGTTGAATACACCAAATGCCAAACCCGCCTTTCTGTACTCGAAGAGTTACAAACTCGGGGCTTCGATCTATCTACCAAGATCGATGATGCAAAAAAGATTGAAGCCGAGGCCAGAAAGCGGGCCTTCCTAGAAGAAGAAGAAGAAGAAGAAGAAGACTCCGAGAATTCCGAATAAACCCTTCTTTTTTTTTGACTTCCTCATTTCTGTAACATATTTTGTTCATATATATAAAGATCTCCCTTTTATTTCCCTTTATTGTTTGATCTACTTTGATTCTTCGTACTTAGAATCGACAGTTCAACTTGTAGAGTCTTCTGCTCTTTAGGCTTAGTTTAGACTTAGACGATTTGAAGATATGCCTTAGCAGATTTTCCCTTTCTTCGGCCGATTTGATAAGGCCCAAGCTTTAAAAAGGGTCCGATGTATGCCTAATAGGTATTACTTACTCTCGAGTTTTATTAGTTTGATTCGGCCTTAGCCCTTTAAGAAATCGGGGTTTGCCTTAGCAGGTCTTAGTCCCCTTCGAGCTTCGTTAACTCGATATGGCCTTGGCCTTTAATAAATTAGGGTTTGCCTTAGTAGGTCTTATTCCCTTCGAGTTTCATTAGCTCGATGAGACCTTGTCCTTTTAAGAAATCGGGGTTTTGCCTTAGTAGGTCTTATTCCCTTCGATTTTCGTACGAAGCTCTGAGCAATGTTAGTTTTCGATCGTGCAACAAGAATCGAAATGGCCCTTGGGCTCAGAGATAAAATATCGGTGCCAAAGAATTTTCATTAGCATTCAGGTGTTTGTACAATTTGCTTAGGGGGTAGATCGATCTACTTGGGCACGATTCTTTTGACCGTTTGACCCTTACATCGATTCCTAATGATCTACGAGAAGTTCCCCTGAATTGAAATAGCTAAGCAATGAATTGTAGTAGATAAGCAGCCTTCTGATATTCAAGGTCGATCGAAGTTGTGCACCGAATATTGTTGCCTTCGATATGCGACCGATCTAAGTTAGCACGATTCCTGGTTGCCTCATTAAAAACCTTACCGTAAAATCGAATTTGGGACAAAACCGGTCGAAGGGAAAACAAGGGGTGCAACCCGTGCTTTCAGTCCTAATGTCCTGTGCTTCCCGGCTCAATGTTACTTCATTTGATACCTGCAGGTGTTAGCAGCATAAAACAAGCAAACGAAGAATAAAAATTCATACTTCAACAATAGTATCGTTTCAAGTGGCTTATGTTCCAATTGTTCGGCAGCTATTTGCCATCCATTGTTCCAAGCTTGTAGGATCCCCTCCTGGTGATCTTTAAGATGATGTAAGGCCCTTCCCAGTTCGGCCCTAATTTTTCTTCGTTCGGGTCTCGAGTATTGGGTGTGATCCTTCTGAGCACTAGGTCTCCGATGTTGAAACGTCGAAGATGGGCTCTCCGGTTGTAGTATCTTTCGATCTTTTGCTTTTGGGTGGCTATCCGAACAAGGGCTGCTTCCCTTCTTTCATCCAATAATTTCAAATTGGTGTTCATAGCTTCGCGATTCGATTCTTCTGTTGCGTATCGGAATCTGATACTCGGTTCGCCTACTTCGACTGGTATCAACGCTTAAGCACCGTACATTAGAGAGAATGGAGTGGCCCCGGTGCTGGTTTTCTCGGTTGTGCGATATGCCCATAAAACTTCAGGCAATATTTCTTTCCATTTTCCCTTTGCATCGGTTAACCTTTTCTTCAGGTTTCGAATTATAGTTTTGTTGGTCGATTCAGCTTGGCCGTCGCCGCTGGGATGATAGGGCGTCGATAGAATCCTTTTGATTTTGTTGTCTTCGAAGAACTTTGTCACTTTGCTGCAATAAACTGCTTGCCATTATCGCATACGATCTCCGATGGCATCCCAAATCGACATACGATGTGATCCCAGATGAAGTCGATTACCTCCTTTTCCCTAACTTTCTCGTATGCCTGTGCTTCAACCCATTTGAAGAAATAGTCAGTCATAAAAAGAATGAACTGAGCCTTACCTGGTGTGTAGGGGAGAGGGCCGATGATGTCCATCCCCCATTTCATGAATGGACATGGCGACAAGACCGAATGCAGCGTCTCCCCGGGCTGATGGATCATTGGTGCATGTCTTTGGCACTCATGACATTGCGAACGAACTCCTTTGCATCTTTTTCCATATTGATCCAATAATAGCCAGCTCGAATTATTTTTCAGACCGAGGATTCGATGCCGGAATGATTCCCGCATGTGCCTTCGTGTATTTCCCTTAAGATATATTCGGTGTCACCCGATCCCAGACATATTGCGAGGGGGCCACCAAATGTCCTCCTAAATAGGGTTCCATCATCGGATAGACAGAACTGGGCTGCCTTTGTGCGCAATGCTCTCGATTCTTTGGGATCCGAAGGGAGCTTACCCGAGCTAACATACTCTATATACTTGTTCCTCCAATCCCAGGTCAAACTCGTTGAATTGATTTTGGCATGGCCTTCCTCCACCACCGACCTCAAAAGTTGTACGACCTTCTCGGACTTGATCTCTTCATCTTCGACCGATGACCCCAAATTGGCGAGGCCGTCGGCCTCACTATTTTGCTCTCGAGGTATGTGTTGCAAGATCTATTCTTTGAACCTATGCAGTGTGACTTGAAGATTGTCTAAATACCACTGCATTCGCCCTTCCCTGACTTCGAAAGTCCTGTTCACCTGATTGACTACGAGGAGGGAATCGCACTTGGCTTCGATTATCTCCACTCCCAGGCTTTTGGCCAGTTTTAAACCTGCAATCATAGCTTCATACTCCGCTTCGTTGTTAGTTAATTTTACAGTCTTAATAGACTGTCGAATTGTATTCCCAGTGGGGGGCTTTAGCACAATACCAAGCCTCGATCCTTTTGCGTTCGAGGCGCCGTCTGTGAATAGAATCCACAATTTCGAAGGAGTCCCCGATTCGGTCATTAATTCTTTCTCGACCTCGGGTATTTGCGACGGCGCGAAATCCACGACGAAATCCGCCAACACTTGAGATTTGATCGCAGTTCGGGGCCGATACTCGATATCGTACCCGCTTACTTCAATAGCCCATTTGGCCAACCGGCCGGATAGCTCGGGCTTGTGCATTATATTTCTTAGGGGGTAAGTCGTTATTACACATATGGGATGGCATTGGAAGTAGGGTTTTAGCTTCCTGGAGGCACGCAATAAAGTGAGTGCTAATTTTTCCAAATGCGGGTATCTAGTTTCAGCCTCACCTAAGGTTCTACTAACGTAATAAATAAGAAACTGCATACCTTGTTCTTCTTGAACCAGGACCCCACTTACCGCAACTTCCGAGACGGCAAGGTAGAGGTATAGTTGCTCACCTATTTTTGGTGTATGCAGCAAAGGTGGGCTAGAGAGGTACCTCTTAAGTTCTTCTAATGCGCGTTGACACTCCGAAGTCCACGAGAAATCGTTCTTCTTTTTCAGCAAGTTGAAAAATCGGTGACTCCTATCGGACGATCTCGAGATGAATCGGCCCAAAGCAGCTATCCGGCCTGTGAGCTTTTGTACGGCTTTTACACTGTCTACAATTGTAATATCTTCGATGGCTTTGATCTTCTCGGGGTTGATTTCTATTCCTCGATTTGAGACCATGAAATCGAGGAATTTTCCCGAGCCCACTCCAAATGCGCATTTATCCGGGTTCAACTTCATGTTGTACCGTCTCAGCACATCAAACGTCTCCTGCAAATGGCTCAAATGGTCCTCTGCTCGCAAGGAATTAATTAACATATCATCAATGTAAACCTCCATTGTTTTTCCTAGTTGTTCTTCGAACATTTTATTTACTAGGCGTTGATAAGTGGCCCCCGCATTCTTTAACCCGAAAGACATCATGTTATAACAGTATGTACCATACTTAGTGATGAAGGATGTCTTTTCTTGATCATCCTGGTCCATTTGGATTTGGTTATAACCAGAGTAAGCATCAAGAAAGCTAAGGATCTCGTGGCCAGCAGTGGCATCGATCATGCGATCGATATTGGGTAAGGGAAAGGAATCTTTAGGGCATGCCTTGTTTAAATCTTTATAATCTATGCACATTCTTAATTTATTTCCCTTTTTAGGAACTACAATTACGTTTGCTAACCACTATGGGGATTTAACTTCCTGAATGGACCCTATATTTTAAAGCTTAGTTACCTCATCCTTGATGAACGCTTGTTTGACTTTGGATTGAGGCCTCCTCTTTTGCTTGACTGGCCGGAATTTTGGATTGATGCTCAGTTTGTGAGTCGTGATCTCCGGTGGTATCCCTGTTATGTCGAGATGGGACCAAGCGAAAGAATCTTCGTTAGCTAAAAGAAACTGAATAAGTTTTGTCCTGAGCGCGGAACTTAAGCCCGAGCCCAGGTATACCTTTCGATCCAGCGAGTCTCCTCGGAGTGAAATTTGCTCGAGTTCCTCGACCGTTAATTTAGTTGCATCGGATTCATCGGGACCGACGAATGACCGGGGGACCCCGTAGTCGCCATCTTCGAGATGCTGCTGTTCACCTTTGTTTGTTGAAGGCGATGCCTGTGATTGCTATTTGATTCTTTGGGAAGGAGCTGTTGGTTTCGGTACTGCTTCCTCTACTGCGAACATTTCTTTCGCGGCAGGCTGTTCTCCATAAACTATTACGATCCCATCAGTCGATGGGAATTTCAACACTTGGTGCAGTGTTGAGGGTACCGCTCTCATATCGTGAATCCACGGTCTCCCGAGCAGGGCGTTGTACCTCATGTCTCCGTCAATCACGCAAAATTTTGTTTCTTAAATGGTACCGGTAGTGTTTACCAGTAATGTTATTTCCCCTTTGGTCGTTTCGCACGACATGTTGAAACCATTGAGAATCCAAACTACAGGGATAATTCGGTCTGTCAGCCCGAGCTGTTCGATAACCCACGATCGGATTATGTTGGCCGAACTATCAGGATCGACCAGTACACGCTTTACCTTCATTTTATGCACAAGCACTGATATTAATAAAGCGTCGTTGTGGGGTTGCATGATTCCTTCTGCATCCTCCTCGCTGAAATGCAAGAGTCCCTCCATTGCATAATCCCGAATGCGCTTTTCTCGGGTAATGGATATCTTAGTGCGTTTTAATACCGGACCTTGGGGCGTATCTACCCCGCTGATGATCATATTGATTTTGTGTTGAGGCTCCTCCTAGTTTACTGGCTTATTTCTGTTCCCATAATGGTTTTTGGCTCGGTCGCTCAAAAACTCTCGAAGGTGCCCATTTTCGAGCAACCGTGCCACCTCTTCTCTCAGCTGTCGACAGTCTTCTGTCCTGTGCCCATGTGTACCATGATACTTACATATCAAACTGGGATCTCTCTTGGCTGGGTCCGATTGTAGCGGTCGAGGCCACTTAGTATCCTTAATACGACCGATGGCCGACACGAGAGTAGCTGAATCGACGTTGAAGTTATATTCGGACAGTCGCGGTGCTTCTCGATGACCAGTGGTTCTCTCGAAGTTGTTTCTCGCCAAGGGTCCTCGGTTATTCCGATTATGATCGTTCCTCCTTTCTCGTCTCGGGGAACCTTGCCTTGCTGGAATGACCTTTCGGTCCCCAGGATATGGTCGATTCCTGTCTCTGCTCAATCTCGGTTCTCGATAAATATCCCTTTGAACCCTATCATGAGCTTTGATGGGGTAAGTGGATCCCGAGGGGGCTCTAAGTTGGTCATCCTCGACCCTGATCTTCGATTGATATCGGCTGTGTATATCCGCCCATGTGGCAGCCGGATATTCAATCAAGCTCTGCTTAAGCTGTTGCGAAGCCGTTGAACTTCGAGCGTGCAGTCCTTGGGTGAAGGCCTGTACGGCCCAATCATCAGTGACCGGTGGTAGGTCCATCCGTTCCATCTGAAAACGAGATACAAATTCCCTGAGCATCTCGTTATCCCTTTGCCTAATTTTAAATAAGTCCGATTTCCACGTCTCTACTTTGATGGCACCCGTATGAGCTTTTACGAAGGTATCCGCAAGCATGGCAAAAGAATCGATGGAATTCGAGGCAAAAGATACCAAGTCATTGCCCCATTTGACAAGGTCTCTCCGAATTTCTTCAAGAGAACGGACTCGATCTCATCGTCTTCGAGATCATTTTCCTTTATGGCGCACGTGTACGCTGTCACATGCTCGTTTGGGTCAGATGTCCCTTTGTATTTGGAAATTTCCGGCATGCGAAACTTCTTCGGTATGGGTTTTCGGGCGGCACTTGACGGGAAAGGTTTCTGCACGAATTTCTTTGAATCTAAACTTTTCAATATCGGGGGTGCTCCCGGGATTTGATCCACCCTCGAATTATATGTCTCCACCTTTTTGTCGTTGGCCTCGATCTTCTTCTCGCCAGACTCGACTCGTCTGGTTAGTTCCTCGAGCATCTTTATAATCCCGGAATTCGCCCCCGATCCGCCTTCGCTCGGTTCCTCTGCAATTGTTTCATTTTTGGGAATGGTTCTTCGAGAAGGGCCGACCACAACCTTATTTGAAATTTGGCTCTGATTTTGTAGTTGGGCAATGGCCGCTTGCTGGGCTTGCAACATGTCGAAGATCATCCTGAGGTTAATCCCATCTCCTTTATCGTTTTGCGTTGTCGAACGGTATTCTCGACGAACACTGTTTGATGGGCCGGTAATCCGATCCACATCGACCGCCATTTGTGAGTTAGCGTCGACTGGAACTTCATCACCGGGCGCTACGTTGTTGTTTTCGCCCTGGTGGTCAAATTTGCCATCGATGTACTGAGGCACAGAGTGTGAGTGCGACATGGTTGAATTGGAACCTGAAATCAAAAAATTCTAAAAGAACAAGCGTAAAATAATTTGTGTGACTGTAAGCTGTATCAAATGTTCACTATTATCCTTAGCCCCACGATGGGCGCCAAACTGTTTACCCTTGGCTACGGATAACAATTAAATTTGTACATGGTTTTAAGGATACGTGATTTAATTTGATACAAACAACGAATGAATGAAAATAGAGGCTAAATTCAGTAAATAAGAAAGAAATTAAACTACCAATATTGAATGGCTTTACTGTGGCAGAGCCCTCCAAGATGAAATATGAAGCAGATAGAATGAGAAAGTAAATAGAATAAACTGTAGCTTTTCGTATATTGTTCGTTCGTGTGTGTTGATCTTTTTACAATTGTGCTCCCCCTTTATATAAGGATGGGAATGAGTTTTATATAAGGTAAAAGACCTATATACAAGGTAAAATATCCCTAGAATTAATGGCTTCAACGTTTTTACTGATCTTTGTCGTGATTACCGCTGAGATATTCACGTATCACGGGATTTTCGGTCCTTCAGTTACGCAAATCTAATGATTTTACCCTAGGGTGTTTTACCCTAACCGGCCTCAACGATCTCATCTCGAGCACCTTGGCTTCGAACTCTGTTCTGATGGAATTCGATCTAGCCTCCACCTCTCGATATTTCGATCCCGGCCTATCGAGCAGTGACTCCAATCGATGCCGGTCGCATGAATTCGAAACCGATATTCCCTATGCAAGTGATTGAATTCGACCCCATACAGTCACCTTATTAAATCACTTAACTGTAGTAAGTTAACATGATTTGGTGACACCCCGTGCGGAACAAAATTTGAAGATTATTTAGAGATTCTAGTTTATTTAATTTATTAAATTTTAAATTAATAATTTGTATGTTATCAATAAAATTTTTAAAATAAAACAAAATTTGAACCAATATTTTTCGGTTCCGTCGATACAATAATGGCTAGCACCTTAGTGCCAATCTAACCTTACTTTACTGAGCAAGTACTCCAATAATATTATAATCTTATGTATATTCCTAACAACAAACGGATAAAATTTAATATAGAGCATAATTTTAAAATCATGTTTGCAATTTGAGTAGAAATTAGTAATCATGAACGATCGATTTATATTAATGCTACAAATCATGGCTACATCTCACATCAACTTCAAATTTTTAAAATTTGAGCTTATGGATGTTTTCTAACGAAGAAAAAGATGATTAACAACAACAAAGACAAATATACATCTTTGTTGTTGTTACATTATTTAATTTTTATATATATTAGTTTTTAAATAAAGACAAATATACTTAATTAGATATAAAAAATTCTTAAATATTTAGTATCTAGATTTAGATATATAATCTTAACAATCAAATATATACTCAGGCCAAAAATCTTAATCTGTAAATACAAAATAAATTGAGTCTAATAATATTTTTGGTCAAGCTTTTTTTTGGCTAAAGTACCTTTTTTGCCGGAAGCGTTTTTTTTTAAAGTTAAGGTGTTTGGCCAAGCTTCTAGAAGGATAAAAAGTGATTTTGAGTAGAAGTTGAAATATTGTTTGATAATTAGAAAAAATAATTTCTCCCCAAAAACATTTTTTCGAAAAGTACTTTTGAAAAAAATATATTTTTATTAAAGTACTCTTTCAAACTTGGTCAAACATTAATTATTGCTCAAAAGTGCTTTTTAAATTAATTAGCCAAATATTTTTAAGGAAAATACTTTTTCAAAATCATTTAATTTTAAAAGTTTGACCAAACAGACTATAGAACGATTATTGTTCAAAGTATAAAAAAGATAAAAAGAAAAACATACATGCAAAAGACAAAAGAACTATTTTTAAATCATTACGGAAATATTACATTCAAACAACATGTCCCCTTAAAACTCAACAATACTTTTCTCTCATTTCTTTGAATCAAAATAATTTTTATCGGATTATTTCGATTAGTTAAACATTAAAACAACAAGTAAAACACTTCATGGCATTTCGATTTTCAATAGGATCTGATTTTTCTTTTTACAAATACAGTACTTTGAAACCATTTTGGTCAAAAGTTTAATTAGGAGGTGACATAGGAAAATTATTTAGTCGTACCACATTTACATAATCTAACAATTTAATTTTAACTATTACTATTTAAAACCAAAATATATATTCATGAATTAATTTAGAGAATACGAAGCCCCTTGCTTATAACTTATGTAGGGCAGAGTCGGGTATCAAAAAACCCGCTCCTCGTGTTCTCTACTTTTCTCAGATTCAGGTTCATAAACCCTAATCACCTAGTAAGCAATAAAGAAGAAAGTGCTCTTAAACCCTAAAGCCTCTTCAGCCGAAGTTCATTTGCGTAGCAGAGAGCTCCAACAATGGCAGAAAATCAATCCATAGCAAGAACTTTCCCGGTGAAGCCCAAATTAAAACCCACTTCAGCAAATTCCACTACCCCAACCCCTGAATCCAAGTACTGGAGATCATTCAAAACCCCTAAAGATCTTCAATCCCAAACCCTAGTTTCTGCAATCACCTCCCTATCATTTTCCCCGATATCTCCTCACGATTTTGCCGCCACTCATTCCGCCACTGTCTCCATTTTCTCCGGCCAAACTCTCGAATCCAAAACCACCATCTCCTCCGCCTTCAAAGATACAGTCACCTCCGCTTCATTCCGTTCCGATGGCCGTCTCATCGCTGTCGGTGACCTTTCAGGCGCCGTACAAGTTCTCGACCTTAAATCCCGTGTCCCTCTCCGTCGCCTTCGCGGCCATACCCGACCCGTTCGTGTTGTCCGTTACCCACGTGCCGATAAGCTTCACCTGTTCTCCGGTGGTGATGATGCTGTTGTTAAGTATTGGGATATTACTACTGAATCCAAAATTTACGATCTTTTAGGGCATAAGGATTATGTGAGGTGTGGTGATGCTTCGCCAGTTAGTGATGATATGTTTGTTTCCGGTTCTTATGATCATACGGTGAAAGTTTGGGATGTTAGGGTTTTGAATTCGGGTTCCGTGATGGAGTTTGATCATGGAAAGCCTGTTGAGGATGTGATTTATCTGCCATCTGGTGGGTTAGTTGCTACTGCTGGTGGGAATTCTGTGAAGATTTGGGATGTTCTTGGAGGTGGAAAGTTGTTATACACAATGGAGAGTCATAACAAGACTGTGACTTCAATTTGTGTTGGTAAAGTTGGGAAGGAGAGTGGCGAGGAGGCGCAACAATATAGGATCTTGAGTGTGTCTTTGGATGGATATATGAAGGTTTTTGATTATGCTAAGTTCAAGATTACTCATTCGATGAGGTTCCCTAATCCTCTAATGTCTGTTGGGTTTTCACCAGATTGTTCTACGAGGGTGATTGGGGCGTCGAATGGGACTTTGTATATTGGGAGAAGAAAGGTGAAGGGTGGTGAAAGTTTGGAACTTGGAGGTTTTGGTGGTGGATTTGCTCCGGTGGAGGAGCCTCAGAGGCGGGTGTTGAGGCCATCTTATTTCAGGTACTTTCAGCGGGGGCAGAATGAGAAGCCATCCGAATGGGATTACTTGATTAAGAAGCCAAAGAAGATTAAGGTGGCGGAGCATGATAAGTTGTTGAAGAAATTTATGCATAAGGAGGCTTTGGTAGCTGCTTTGAGTGGGAAGAACCCGGAAAATGTGGTTGCTGTTATGGAGGAGTTGGTTGCTAGGAAGAAGTTGTTGAGGTGTGTGTCAAACTTGGAAACTGAGGAACTTGGTTTGCTTCTGAGGTTTTTGCAGAGGTACTCGACCATGCCTAGATTTTCAAGGTTCTTGATGGGCTTGACAAAGAAAGTTATTGAGATGCGAACTGAAGATATTAAGTCCTCAGATGAACTGAGAGGTCACATTAGGAATCTTAAACGAGATGTTGAGGAGGAAATAAGAGTACAGCAGACATTGCAACAAATACAGGGAATTGTATGTCCTCTGCTCAAGATTGCTGCAAGGAGATGATAATTTGCTTATACAGCCTGTCTACTATCTGGCTCTACGTTTTGCCCTTTTTACTGCTAGGATTTCATTCAACTGAGTGACTACAAAAAATTTTGCCATCACATTGTAGTATTCCTTCAAGAAATTTTGTTTCTTTTATATGGGATTGTCCTTCTTTTACCAATGAAGAATACATGAGGTCAGCTTATGTAAGTTGTTAAATCTCATCCTTACAAAATTACAATTTGCCTGAAAGGTATTAGTTTGTATGAGTATTTGTTTAAGCTACTACTTAACTAGCTAGGCCAATTTGACATAACTAGAAACTGGTATACTTGATGAGCTCATTCTACCATCAAATTCTTTTCGTATCTGGGAAGTTGGAAATTCCGCAGGCAAAAGAGAACAGAATGTGCAGACTATCAAGATGTGGGCGGAATCTTTATGTTAAGACAGCAAGTTGCTGCATACTTCTGGCAATATGCTTACTGCAGTGCAAAATTCCTGCTAAATGCTTACTGCGCTGCAATTTTGGAGTGCATTCATGATATGTACTATTAAGCGAAAACCTTAATTATTGTTGAACTTCATCTCATTAGGTGAAAACACTAGTTGAAAGCAGATAAAGCAGAAGAGTCTTATGGAAGAGGAAGAAACCATTGATAATGTCAAGCTCTTATTGCTTGGACCTCATTTATTCTGCCTAAATTTATAAGATTTAAGTGGTATAATATGCTACAATAAGTTTGTTAGACTGGAAATTATGATTCCCCTATCACATTAGATGTCAAACTATAGAAGGTCAAAGTTTCTCCTTGCAAGGGGTTCATATGGGCGCAGGTATTATTTTCATGTTAGAACGGAGTGAAAGAATGTATCAGCAAGAGTTGGATATTATCATACAGATACTATAAATAGAAGAGTTCCAAATTTGCCCTTCCACTATTAGAAATGTTTTAAGATCACCTTTTGTTACACTTCCAGGCCATTGATACCCTTCACTTTTTGACAATGTTTTAAGACCTCAATTATACTTTGGTTTAAAGAATTTTTATTTCATTTCTTCTTGAAGTTTTAAAATTTCTTTAACGATAGGGTTATCAATAACCTCGAAAGTCCAATTTTACGATCTTGTTTTGATCAAGCGTAAAGCTGATCAAAATGCACTCACTACAAGTTTATGGTAACGTCTAATAGGTACAAATTTAATATTAAATACATATTTCCAAGAATATTTATATATACATGTGGAGTCGAAAGTAACGGATAAATTTGCATCAATTGTTAGTAGAGTAGATGTATGATTGGTTTCCAAGAATTTGGTGCTGTTTAGTTGACCTTCTTCACTCCATTAATTATATAAAAACATAACCATTTGGACTTTTAAACCTTCGCTCCTGCCGGCTTCTAAAGATGAAACTTCTACCTGTTTCTTTATTTAGTATGTAATAATTACATCTTAGTCTCACTCAAGTCGGTATTTGTTATATGAATCATTATCTCTTTCTTTGTGCTTAATTGTCTTATGAGGATTAATCATTGGTGACACGCTTTGCCCTGGCTATCAACCTACCTCCACTTCTTCTCACTTATCTGAGCTTGAGATTGATCACGTTAGCAAACCCATAGAAGCAGAGTTTTATTTAGTATGCATAATATTTTGAAGTAGTGAATGGAATCTTAAAGAGTACATAACTTCAGACAAGCACACTTAACAGACCAGCCAATGGGAAAAAGGAAAGTCAAAGAAGCAGCCTCGCTCTTGTAACTGCACAAGTCTCGATGCCTCACATTACTTTTTGTTATACTTTCCAAGAGAAAAATCCTCGAGTATTAAATAGTACTTATGAAATTAGGAATTTACTCCTCTATTTTTTAAAGAAGGAGGAGAGAGTCAAATCTTTTAATTCGTTACTCCTATAAGTTAATTCTCTTTCCGTCAATGTTACTTCTAGTGTTTGATTAAGTTTTTGGAAGAAAAAAAATATTTTTGAGAAGAAATAAAAGTAGTTTTGGAGAATCAGAAAAATGTAGTTT
The DNA here is from genome assembly GCA_002018475.1 of Nicotiana obtusifolia. Lineage (NCBI taxonomy): Eukaryota > Viridiplantae > Streptophyta > Magnoliopsida > Solanales > Solanaceae > Nicotiana > Nicotiana obtusifolia. The sequence goes on along the minus strand of MCJB01001336.1, from coordinate 231,883 downwards.
CTCTTCAAAAATACTTTTTTGAAAAATATTTTTGAAAAAAATATACTTATTGGTCAAACACTTATTACTGCTCAGAAAGTGCTTTTCAACTTAATTAGCAAAACACAAATTGCTTCTCACCAAAAGTACTTTTGAGCATTTCCACACAAGGAGGCAGGCGACCGTAACAAAAGCACTTTTGAAAAAACATACTTATTAAATTAAACTGATTTTTACAGGTCGACAAACAGGCTATAAGTACATATATCGAAAATTTCCCACTCTGTAAGCCAAAAAAATGACTTGACAATGATGAAGCTGACTCATATTGTACTTAAATGAACATTGACTGCATATCATCAATAAAGGGTATATATAAATACGATCACATGATAATTTAAATTGAGCTAGCAGAAGTTAGTGAAGATAAGATAGACACACTTGCTGAGTAATTTTGAAAGAGGAAAGACCCAATTGCAGACTTAAATTTGTTACGTTGCAATTGGATTGTGTAGTAAGTAGTTTGATAAAAGAACTATCTTGAGGACAATAAAGAGTGAGCAGAAGGTAAGTGTGCATATATTAAATACTTGTAATGAAACTACATTAATTGATGATTTGACATAATTCAAACAAATAAAGCATAGACCTAAGGAGCAGTTAGGTTTTAGTTAGATGTAGCAAGACTTAATAATAGTGATGATTGGTAAACTAAACTACACCCACCTGAAACCAGAAATGTTCTGTATTTCTGTAGAAGGAAGTGGGCATAACTGAAATTCTATCTTATTGGCAAGGGCTTTCTGGTCACTCTAGAGTACAAAAATTTGAAACCAGTTGCCGTTTGAACCCCTCGAGAACCTCGAAATTCAAAAAACTATCTTCAATGCAACCAATTAAACAACCCCAAACACAGCCTAAAGAAACTGAGATAGAAAAAGGATTCTGTGCGTGTGCCAGTGTGTGTTTTTGGCGAAAGAAAACAAGAAGAGAGATGACGGGGTTGGTTATGGTGAGTAGGGGGGTGGGTTGCGGAGGTGGTGGAAATGGGAAGAGGTCAAAGGAAGAGCAAAAGCAGCAGCAGCAGTTGTCTTTGTTGGATTTTATCTTAGCAGCTTTGAGGAAATCTATGATGTCTTGTCGTGATGATCAAAAGGAGGAGGAGGTGATGAAATCCACCGTTCATCTTCATCACATGGAAATCGGATGGCCCACAAACGTCCAACATCTAACTCATGTCACTTTCGATCGGTTTCATGGGTTTTTGGGTCTTCCTCTTGAGTTTGAAGTTGAAATCCCTTGCAAAGTACCCAGTGCCAGGTTTGGTTAAAAAGCTCAGTTTTTTTTGGGTGCTCTTGAATTTCAATTTCTTGATCTGAGTCGACTTCTGTTTGTCGAAAAAAATTGATTCTTTTTGTTTTATATGTTGTTTGCATCTGATTAACAGAGCATAAAACTGATATAAAGCTGAGACTTTTACTTTTAGGGGGTGATAGTTACTCAGAATAAGCTTGTCTTGTTTTCAGCTCAATTACCAGTATTCGAGGCTGCATTCAAATCCCAAAGACCCAAACTAGTTAGGGCTGACTATATAATTCGTTAGTAATAACTGGAGGATTTATCATAGTTAGACTATCTTTACAACCCTTCTACTTAATCTGAGCTTTGGACAGACATTCTTTGCAAAGCCCAGTTTCTTATTCAAATACTAGTAAATATGTCTTAGTATAATGATCTGCCAACAGATTCTGCAATGTAACAAGTTTAGGAGTGGTTCATGCAAACTCTGAAGAAATAGTGAAGTTTTTATAAAACAGATTTGCTGTGTTTTACTTCTATTTAGAGTTTAAAGCTAATTGAGGATGAGGATAGCATCAGTATGTTCTAACCATGCTCAACAAGTCAACGCCTCTATTATGTCTCTATCCTACTTTGTAATTCAATAGTTGTGATGTGCCTATTTCAATGGTCCCCTATCCTTTTGCGTACATGATCATAATAGACCACTTTTATGTCATGCCTCACCAACCGAGAAGATTTTATTGGTTTTTGGGTGCCTATTAATTTGTCACGCAAGTGTCCTTGCGCCGAATTAGAAGTGGCTTTATCACCTCTCATAATTTGGTTGGCTCTATAAGTGATTATTTAAGGTTGTATCTGCATCTACGTCCAACTTTTTCGGAATTTTCATTTTAGTAAAGTTTTGCTACCAACTGGAAGTGGCTTTTGTAAAACTGTAGTATGTCAAGATGGATGCTTTTACCATTGCTACTCGAGTAGTAACTATGAATGGAAGTAGTAGTTCTTTGACCAAAACGTCAAAATAACTATTTTCCAGCAACTTCCGTGAACAGTATGCAAAGATGGGAATGTTCCTGTAGTATATCTGATGCTTGTGGTTCTCCTGTTAAAATTGTAACAAGGAAGATTCTGAGATACTTCTTCGAATATACCTAGACTACTAAGTTATGCCTCTAAGTTATCTCACTGGTTACGTAACTTTCAATTTTTTGTGCTTTGTTGTCATATCTTTTGCTAAGGGCTAAACTCATTACTTCAAAGTAAGACGGCCATGGTTGGGGTCTTGAAGTAGCTTCAGTTTAAGAACAAATTCTTAGGACAACAGTGATTGGGATTCTGCTATCCAAGTAATTACAAGGCATAGATACTTAGTAAAAAGACAGCACAAGGAGGATGGTTGTATGCATATTTTCTTGCCTTTCTTTAGCCAATCCCTTAAAAAGAAAAAGAAGAAAAAAGCTGCTATATCGGAGTAAACTGGTTATAGTTGGTTCTGATGAAGAAGCCACTCCAGATGTTGGAAGTTTGAGGGTCCTCTGAATGGTAATTGCTATTGTTTTGATTGACCGTGATTCCACCATATCATGCAGATGCTGAATGTTTTGCGCTGTTGGTCACTCTACTGTGTTATTTAGTTTCACTCCATTCTTAGAACTCTGTCGGTGTGTGTAATTTAAACTTTTCTAACAGTAGTTTGTGAATTTCTATCAAGGTTATTCTTCAGAAAACACTTTTTATTTTTTTTGTAACATACAAATGCACAGCGTATGTGATTTCTGTTTCTATTTCTGTGGAGTCACATTTATGATGTAAGTGGTTGGCTGTAATTTGCATCCAGAGTTCATAAACAGAGTTTCAAGCTATTTATTATATCTTGCTGAATTTACAGCAATTTTTCGTTTTGCAGCGTCAGCGTTTTTGGTATCTCTGCAGAGTCGATGCAGTGTTCTTATGATACAAGAGGCAACAGTGTCCCGACTATTCTCCTGTTAATGCAGGAACGCTTATACTCACAAGGTGGTCTGAAGGTATCTCAATTTTTCTATTGTTTCTGATGGATGAGAAGTCTCTTCCATAACTATATTTGTTGTCAAATAGTTTTCTAAGTATTGTTGGATGAACCTTTAGGCTGAAGGAATTTTTCGAATAAACCCAGAGAATAGCCATGAGGAGGAAGTAAGGGACCAGCTCAACAGAGGGATTGTGCCCGATGACATAAATGTCCACTGTTTGGCCGGTCTCATCAAAGCTTGGTTCCGAGAGCTTCCAGCAGGTGTGCTTGACGGGCTTTCACCAGAACAGGTTTTGCAGTGCAGCTCGGAGGAGGAATTTATCGAGCTTGTGGAACAGCTTAAACCAACTGAGACCGCGTTGCTCAACTGGGCAATTGAGCTAATGGCTGATGTTGTTGAGCAAGAGGAATCCAACAAAATGAATGCCAGAAATATTGCGATGGTTTTCGCCCCAAATATGACACAGGTAAGTGGAATATACTTCTGTCAAGGCATACAGAATCTTAAATTCACTAACTGGTTGAAGCATTTTGTTAAATTTGTTGTTCTGGTATCAGATGTCCGATCCATTGACAGCGCTCATGCACGCTGTTCAAGTGATGAACTTACTGAAGGCCCTGATTGTGAAAACTCTACGAGAACGTGGAGAGACAGAAGATGGAGGATATTCACCCCTGTCATCTAGTTTTTCTGATAGACAAACTGAGAAGGAATTTGACACTCAACGAGAGATGGAGACTAGATGTGAATCAACAGGGCCCGCATCAGATGATGATGATGAGCAACCTCGTTACAGCTACAGCAGTGAAGACAAAGATGAAATCGAATCACTGAGTGAAATGGAAGGAAGCTTCCTACGGCAATTGGATGAGAACGATCATGCAAAAAATGACTTCCGGAAACAGCTAGAAGGAATTTTGTGTAGTGAACACGATAACCCCACGAGTTCTTCCACCTTTGATGGAGATTCTTCGTGTTTACATGATAGTAAATAATGGGATTTCAAGCTTGAGCACTAGCACAAGAGCAACTGATGTCTCATCCGAACTGGTGTAACTGAGTCTATTCCGGCGATGTATCTTTTGGAAGTTCAAAAATCTCTCTATCGTCAGTGAATGGCTGTTTCTGTAAAGTGTTGTTGTTAGGCTTAGTCTAGACACAGAATGATTTGCTTGTTGTTGACTTGTGAAACCCTGTTCAGCTTTAGGCTCTCTAATATTGACCAGTTAAAATTGATGTAAAATAAAGATTGTCGGAGGAAGATAATGAAAAGAAGATGATTCTCATAAAGAACAAAGTCCTTGATCTCAGATAAGATTCTCCGTAAGATTTGTGGTTTGTTCTTTCAATTTTTCAGGAATCTTGTTAATTTGGTAAAATACTTAAATCAAATCAGTTAGTACTTGTTTTGGAGTGGCCAGCCTTCATATAAGAAAAGTGGTCAACTGATAGCCAGTTAAAACAGTGAAAGGTGATTGTTTTAGTGGGAATTTGATTGAAGCAAGTTTATTTGTGCTCCATTTCCATTTGTTCTTAATCATGAAGTATGTGATTTTTTTCTTTTGGAACAGTATTATCTTGCATACGCTACATGGTGCACTTTAGATTCAACCACATTAAGTTGTTGCTATGATTTTCCATTGCGCAATTTCCTCGGCATGACTATTTCAGTTGATAGGGTCTCATCTCACACAAAGGCGAACTCAGGATTTTTACGCGACGAGTGCAAAATAAATGATTTTAATGTTCAGGATGCAAAGTGCTTTAGATTAACCATCTTCAAGGTATATACATACACATATATATGATTTCTGCCAAAGCTTACGGGTCCGATGACCCCTTAGTATAACACATAGGTCTGCCTCTGATTCCACAAATGTGACCAATACTCTTTGCTTCTTGATATTGGCAAAGCAGATCCACTAATCAGTATATAGCTGTGGATGCATGTGTATTTATGTATCAGATTTCAATTATATATACAGGTAAGAGATTTAAAAGAAAAAAATTAAGAATATGTATAGAAGTTTTAGAGTGTATCCAATGTCTTTAAATTCTGAATCAAAATATGGTTGTTGAGGACTATCATTAATTTTTCTCCTGTTTCTGTAAATTCTTTTACTAGTACAAGCTATGTACTTGCAAGAAATAAAAATGGAGCAAGAACGTTACGTTCTTTGGTTTCTTTTCATTACTAGTACAAGCTTTATACCACATTGTTCGACCTACGGTAGAGGGTGGAGAGATACCTTTTCTCTCACTCAAGCAGGATTTTTATTGTACAATAACTTCAAGAAACAAATTCAATGATTTTGCTCCTCTCGTTAATCTACTTCAACTAAGTTTTATCTTGTAGACAAACATGTTGGTTCCTTCCATATAAAGAATTGCTAACCCATTAGCAATTCTTAAGAGTGAAAATAAAAAGAAAAAAAAAAGCTCTTAATTAGTTGCTAATTTGTGATTGAGTTTAAACTTTTGTATACCTACTGTGTAGAGTTTTTATATACCATAAAGTTTAAGGTAACCTCAAAAATATATAATTGTTCATAGTAAGCCTAAAATGGTAATTTTATAAAGCACCTAATATGCTGTAACCAGTTAAAGTATATTGATGCTATAGAAATTCTTGACATTGCCGATGTATGTAACTAAATTTATTTTATAGGTAAGACCAAAACGAAAAGAAGAAAAGAACATTCGTAATACCCACTTCTTTTGTGGTACGAGATTGTAGGGATTTTATGTATCATCGTTATCATTAAACAAAAGGTCTAATGCTGGGTGGCTAGCAAAATCATGAGGTTATTCTACCCCACCAAATTTCATGAGAACCTTATATATAAACCGATAAAGAGATAAAAGCAAAAGATAAAAAAGTACAAGATACATACAGAAGAAAGAATTAGTACTTTTACTTTTATTATTACATACTCCTAGCCATTTTTTGTTTCTCGCCCGGTTCGCTATTCACATTTTAACTTGACTAAATTCGGATTTGCACGGGGAAGTCCACAGTGGGCTAAAGCGCTTCCTAACAAACGCGACTCCATACCCAGGGACTCTAACCCAAAGACCTCAGGTTAAGGATAAAGAAGTACTTGCCACTCCACCACAACCCTTGTTGGTGCGTACTCGTGGTCTTTCAATTATTAATACGTTAATAGAAAATATAAAGAGTTTTTATAAATTTTACATTATATTTTACATAACATTGATATGAGATAAGTTAACATGATCAATAAGTATTTTTAATGGACTCCAATTAGTTTGGGTCTAACTTAAGTATTGTTGTTATCGTTACATTATTGTATAAAGAAGAAAGAAACAAGGAGGAGGTAAAAGTGGGGCAAAAGAAAAATGAAAGAAACCATTGAACCATTTCCATTCAAATTAGGTTTCATTTGTATATACGGATGTAATAAAAATATTGAAAGCCCAAAAGCCAAAAAAGCAATAGACAAGAAAGAGAGAGAGGGGGAAGAAAGAAACCAGTGATCAGAAATGGAAGCTCCGCAAGACTATGCGTTGGATTATATGATAAGCCTCTTTATTAAGAGGCCAAACAAGTCTCCCAAAATAGCCTATCTTTGTCCTTTTGGCACTTCAACTCTGAATCAACTCTAACCTTCGTTTTAGCTTTTTTACATGTGTTGACACCAAAATTCCAACCTTGTTCAACTACATCCCCTTCATCTTCGTCTTCGTCTTCGTCTTCGTCCTCGTCCTCCTCGTCTTCCATACCGCGAGAATAACTCGAAGATCCCACACCGTCATTGCTATCATAATTATCTTCATTTTCAATATGGAAATCCAAGTCCATATCTTCTCCATCTTCAAGATGAACACTATATTCATAGCTGCATGATTGGGCATCATCATCTTCAAGAAAACGTTGATAAGGTGGATTTACAGTTGGATCATGACTTGTACTACAAATATTACAATCAACCTCAGAATCCCCAGTAGACTCTAACAGCATAAAAGAAGACATATCAATAAGAGTGTTACTATAATTGCTTTCTTGATTCATCATCATTTCTACCATTTCCTCTTAGCTACCAAAAACAAACATTCTTCGACACAGAACTCAATATATATATAGAAAATAATAGAGAGAAAAGGAAATCCCTTTTTTTTTTAAGAAAAAGATTTTTGTTTCTTGATTTTGTTAGAGGAGGAAGACAAAGAACATGAGAAAAGTAAGTGGTGATATAAAATGAAATGAAATGAAATAAAAAGCATGGGCATGTGATGACACCAAACTTCTAGAAGCCCAATTATAATTCATAGTTGTAGGCATCAATATTCCAAAGAGTCGGCCCACTTCTTCTAGAAACTTTATACTGTACATGTCCCCATTTTTCCTCACACCCCTTTCCCCTTTTTCTTTCAAATAGAACTTTTCCAAACCTTGAATGCTACTATTCCGTTTGCTGCCTAAGATTTACGTTTATTTGGGTTTACAGCTTGAGATTTACTTTGATCTTTTCTTTGTTTTTACCTTTGTCGTATATGATGTTCCTTTTATTATTATTATTATTTTATAATCATGGACCCATAATAACTTGTTCGCACGTCGATTAATTTTATAAAATATCTGTTAGATCCTTTCAGCACAAGTATTGAATAATTTTGTCCATTAAAATGGATTACGTTGGCTGAGATTCTATGATGTACCTTATACATTTGATATTCTATAGCTATATACAAAATCGGATTTAATATTAAAATTTGACAGTTCAAATATATTTAGACTAAATCCACTATTCCTATTAAAATTTTGTATATATGTATTTGGCGTATTTTATGTTAAAATTACTGAGTTTAGTTGAAGCCATCCGGAAAAAGCTCTATTTGCCTCTGTTTAGACATAAAACAGATATTATGGTACTCATATTTGTCAAATTGCTTTATTAAAATATGATATGGTACAAAATTGAATAACATGATTAATAGAAGAACCATTAATTAGCTGAAAACGTTCTACTTAGGGATATACTTCCAAAGTTTGTTTGAAAGCACCCTTTCTTTGAGTTAAACCAACTTTGAATTTGTCAAACAGTACACCAGATTTTATCTTATTCATCCAATTTTGGTATCTCCAAATCAAGAAAAGAAACTGGATTGGCTTTGTATCCGCTAAATCTAAGTTGAGTTAGTATGCAAATAATAATTTTATTATTATTATTATTATTATCACTTAACAAAATATAAGTAATATATAGTATGTAAAATTAGGCACTTTCTTGGGTTCAATGAGACAAGAAAAGGATCTAAAAGAAAATAAAACAACGCCTTAGCTTATGCAATAGATTCCTCGCTGAGATAAAAGTAGATTTCTTGGGGAAGAAAGATAAAAGTAGATTTAGTCTATTTGGAAAAGAAAACTATATAATAATAATAATAATAATAATAATAATAGCTAATATAATAATAGTAATAATAATAATAATATAATAATAATAATATATTATATTATTATTATTATTATTAATAAAAACTATATAATAATAATAATAATAATAATAATAATAATAATAATAATAGCTAATATAATAATAGTAATAATAATAATAATATAATAATAATAATATAATAATAATAATATATTATATTATTATTATTATTATTATTATTATTATTATTGTTATTAACTAAGTCTAGTTCTTTTGCTCCATGTCTCTTCTGTCCTTTTCCTTTTCTGGCAGGAGAATGTCTCTATAATACTACTCTATAGTTGAATTACCGAAAATATCCTAAAAATAGGGAAAATAGATTTTATTGCCGCTCTCAAAATAATAGCCGGAATATATATATATATATATATATATATTAAAAAATTAGCCCATTCATCCAAACTTCAGGACTAAGAATCCAAAATTTGGAAATTCAGGACATAAGTTTCGAACTTCAGGACACAATTTACGAACTTTAGAACATGAACTCCTGAATTTCTAAACAGTATTTTAAAATTCAGGACATAATTTTCGAACTTTAGGACATGATTTCCAGAAGTTTGAATTTTGAAGTTTAAACTTTAGAACGTCGTGTCCTGAAATTTGAGCGAAATTGGCCAATCTTTAACACATTGTAAATTGTGGACATATTTTAAACAACATGCTTAAAAGTGACTACTTGATATTATTTCTACATTTTTTTGACTACCAAATATAAATATTTTCTGACGCGGGCTAAAAGTAAAAAAAACCGAATACTAATCTCCCATGGACTTTTGTGACAACCGAAGGCTACATGCGTATAACAAACAGATTTTTTTTTCTCAAAAGTTGATATACGTCATGTTCAGAATCTATGAGCATAATTAATTGTGACAATGCCCGCAAACAAGAGGGGAGAAAAAGAGTGATCGAAAGACAATCAACAAAGACAGAGTTAAAAATAAAAACATTTAATAAAATTATACACTGTGACAAAATAAGCAAAACTACTTGATTTAATGTAAATATCATATATATATATATATAAAAGTAAAATTTAATCCTCTCGTGATCCTTCCTTTCCACTTTCCACTACCCTGGGTTCTCCCTATATTCCTTCCAATAAAGAGTAAGCATTTGGATAATATTTGGTTTAAGTTTGAGGGGAAAAAAAGGTGTACTTAACTTTGAAGCTGAACAAATCAGTATATGTATGGACACAAATTTAACTGGAAAAAAATTGAAATTCTGTGAGTGGGAATTATTATTTCACTTGAAAAGATTGACAAATAAATTTTCATATTTCATCAATATTTCAAATTTGAAGTGGCTAAACTTCGACTTGCAAATGATGACTTTAATTAAGTCATGGCCAGTAAAGAAAAAAGAGATAAACCTACTTATGGTTTTATTTTCAAGTTGAATTGGTCTTATGAGCGTCTATTTGACAAAATAGTAAAGTAAGTATTCTAAAGTAAAACTAATTGACATTCGAACTTCTTTAGGCATAATGGTACTCTACTGCTCGTTTCCACGGTTTCTAAGAAGGAGATTGAAATCTGAAAATGCTCTCAATGGTTATATTTTTGCATTTAAATTAGTTTTAATTTGGTGATTAGATTAAAATTTAAGCACAAAACACACGACTATCAATTGTAATTATGATATATGTAGGTAGATTGAGATTATATGAATTGATTCCATGATCAACGCTGCATTAAATGAATTAGAACACTAATAAGGGGTCGTTTGGTACGAACACAAGTAATGCAGGGATTAGTAATGCAGGGATTGTAGTGCTAGGATTATTTTTCATCAAGTGTTTGGTTCATTGTATTAAAAATTAATTATGCAATGTATAAGTCTGGATTTAGTAATTTTAAATCTTATCCATGTATAGCTAATCCAGGGATTAGTAATCCCTTCCTTTCCTTGGTATTAGTTAATCCCTCATATGAGGTATAACTAATCCATGTATTAGGTAGGAGTAAATTGAATTGACCAACCAAACATAGTATTGGACAGATTAAATTTTTATACGGGAATTATTTTGCTTAATACGGCCTACCAAACTACCCTAAGGAGACTTATCAGTTGAAAAAGTGAATAATTGACTTGAATTCTCCTTAGTTGATTTTATAACCCAAAAGCGTAGTGTTTATCACTTTATGCTGAACATGATTAAGAAGTAGCAATTTTAACTTAAGGTCAGATGATGCCATCAATCTCGACTTCTTGGATATATTATATTCTATTAGCTATGATAGATGTTTGTCCTAATCTTCTTCTTTATTACGAACACCAATTTTTTCACTTTATATTGGACCATGTCTTATCATTTCTGAGCTATTTCATCTGTAACGACAAGAGAGGATTTTATATCGGTCTATTTCCACAAAGAACAGCCATCCCATCCCATCCCTCGTTAGCCACCTCCAGACAATATCCCGAAGCTCTTGAGTTTTCCTGCTGCATGATGCACACAATATTAAAATTATAATAATGTCAATCAATTTGCAGTAGCTGAAAATGATTTTTAGAAAAAGGAAAAAAGAGAGAGGAAGTTGCTTTACCTAACAATTTCAAACCTTTTGTTCCCGTTGTCTAAGCTGACATCTATTAGTAAATGTATGCGGCATTCTATTCAATTATTCTAAAGCCATTTCTCCCGCTCTAAGCAACAGGGAAAAAAAAAAAAAAGGAAAAAGAAAGAAACTAGAGATAAAGAACATTGACTGCTTAATGGTCCTTTATTATTAACAGTCAAGATTCTAATTCCTGTCAGGAAGATAATAATTAGAGAATTCTCATCAAATCGACGCAGAGTACAAATACTTGGTAAATTACATTCCAACTCTCCTTTTCCCTTTTGAATTTGACTATTACTTTTTTCTTATTTATTTACACAGAGTCTTATCTACTGTTAATACTGTACACATAAAGTTTCGATTTGATTGTTCTGCACCCCACGATTTGTTTAATGTAACTGTTCTACCATGTGACGTGCCCACTGTCTATTCACTAAAATATAAAAGCACAAACTGAGCAACAGTGGAGGAATACTATGAATATCTTGATTCTAACTTTATCACCATGCTAAAAGAAATTAAATCACTGCTTAATTGTATTTTTACCTTGCAAAAGTTATTTGAGTCAAGCTTAAGTGCATTTTTCAAGCGATTAACCTTGGTTTATATAAACACCTCTGCGGTGCGATTTACGGTCTAATCTATATTTATACTTTATTAAAAGCACGAAAATCTTTATCGAAATATTGTTCGTTTTTTACCCTTTAAAAATAAATATTATATTGAACAAAATTGTAATTTAAATCTAGGACAATAAAATCAACTACATTTTTCCTTATCGAACTAAGTAAGAAATCCTAATATTTAGGTTAAAATTAATTAAAACCTTACAAAAAAAGGCTAAGCATGAAACAACCAAGATGATTATGAAAGTTTTCTGTTCTTTTATATTAGTTTCGTATCAAAATAATCGTCTAGATACCATGTATTCTAGAGTACATAAAGAAAAAAATTAGCAATGAAAAAACTATGTAGTTAAATAATAAAAAATTATCGTTAACCCTATTCAGTGACAAATCAATAAAAAAAATTGATCAGCTACAAGATGAAATTCGTAACTAATTTCTGTTTTTAAAGTTAAATTATGCAATAAAATTTCTTAGTAATAATATTAGTTTCTTTTTTAACATGAATTTTTATTGAGGTAATTTAGGTATTTTTGTAAATTAAATTACAATAATTTATTTTTTATCACATATTAATTATTACTTTTTTCCAAAAATAATTACTCTTCTAAAACCTAATGCCGTAGAAAATTTTAAGGATAGAAATAAACGAATTTAACAACCAAGCTTCTAAAAAAATACTTCTCACTTAAATTTTAAAAACAACAAATAAATCATATGAAAGGGAAATAAAGAGGCAAAATTGGTCCTTAAACAAGGACAAAGAACAGAAATATTACACAAAATAGTGAAGTTTCCTTGTTGGAAACTAACGAAAAAATTTCCTTCTTCTTTTTTTGATTCTTTTATTGTCTTAATATTTTTTATCCTTATTAGGAGAAGATATCAAACACTAAATTACTTAGAAAAAACTTAGTTGATTTAGAACTCCTAAATATTAGGAATTTTTTTTTTGATTTTACAATTTTATTCAATGTAAAATATAATTTTTAAATAGTAAAAAAAGTGAACGACATTTCGCTTAGGACCTTCGTGCTTTTAATATAGCACTAATATCTATGAACGTGTGTTGCATGTTAGTAATGGCATGTGAGGATTTAAACATTTATTTATATGAAGGAACAATAAAATTTAATTAATGAGAGAAATTTTATGTATAATAATACAACAATCATCTAAATGCCGAAAAATATTATTATTATTAACATAATACATGAATTTAAAATAAAGGACATCATTAAAACTTACACAAATGATCAATTTTGTCATGTTAATTAGATACTTATATATTATAGTTTAAAAGTAATTAATGTGATGGTATATTTTCTTCAAAATTAACCTATATACAATGGAAGATCAATTTTAACTTAGTCTATTATATATACGGTGACACTAACATATGTAAAAAATAAGAAACTTGACAACAAACATGTATGATAGAAGGCCATTTGGTATTAAAGTATTTAAGTATTCTTCTTGGTACTTGTTAATGGTGTTATTTTCTGCTGAATCAAAAACTGAAAAATATTTTATTTTTACTATAAAATTTTGCAACCAACATTTTATTTAGCAGATCAACATATTCATTTATGCTAGCTAAGATATCTTTTTAATTCTATCGTGCGATTTGCAAAAATTGCGTTTTAATTTAATGATAGAAATATTTCTCTTATTAAATGCACTACTATTACTATTGTGATTGATGACCAAGTGTTTAGGAAGAACCAAATCATCTTTTATTGGATGCTCTTCTTCGTTTCTCACACGAAGCAAGAAGATACTGAATACTGAATCTGTTCTTACTTTATATTTCTTGTTAGTTGAATCTTTTTCGTTTAAGGCCAGAAGTATAACTTTGGCAAGCTAGCTTTTATAGTCTCAGCTTTTGTCTACTTTGGAACTATTGGTAGTACTTGATAGTCACCTCTCAAACCATTAATTATTTGCCAAACGGCTCATTATTATCCAATATATCTGTAGAACTTCGGGCAATTATTTCGATCGTTTGACACTTAGCCATAAGTGCTCCATCCCATATTATCAATTTTGCTTTCCTTATAAATTTAGCACCTTTGTTCTGCTTTGATATATTTGTGATGGTTATTTAAGTTGTTTGAAGAGGTATATCAAATCTAAAGTGGGTGGCCTCATAATAAAATCATTATTGGTACACCATTTGCTATTATTGCTAACAGTGTCATGCCTCTTGATATGATATATGCAAGTAATGCAAGACATAGAAATATTATTTCGATTCCACTGGAGGCATCTACAAAGAATAATCCCATTATACTAGAGACAACTCTTTATAATAGTCCTGAAAGTTTGCTCTTGTTTAGGATTTAGCTTTGATTGTGCTTACTCAAACACTTGTATAACATTTTGATTCTTAATAATATACTAACCTTTTTACTTTGTGTTTTAACGCTCTTTTTATGGAATAAATTTATGTACCCTAAGTTTTTTTTAACTTGAATAAGAATTTTACTCATATGATGAATTTAAAAAATAATTGAATTGGATTCTCTTGCTGAATAATTAATTAAAAAGATTTAATTATTTAATTTTAACATAAAAAATAATTTATTCTATGTTGATTCAGATCTTAATATTAGTTTATCTCTTGTTTCGAATATTTATAATTTTATCCACCATAAATTTTATTTTCAAAGAGTAAAATATTGGTATGACATTTCACTTTTAAATCTTTATGTTTGTAGAATCATTATTGGTATTGACTTTTACCAACTATTTTTCTTCTCTTTCTCGCACATTTATATTCTTAAATATTTTCTTAGTTGTTTTTTAGTAATTGGATATTTTTCAATATTTCACGAAAAATTGATAAAAAAGATTATTTGAGTAGGAAAATAGTTGAAATATAATCTAAAAATATATTATCATGGGAGTATTTTTTTACTCAATTCAACTCTTTATGCAGTCCATTTAAATATTACTTTTATTTTTTATTCGGATTGGACATTATGGAGTGGTAATGTAATGTCAATACGGAGGATTCTTATGAAATTGATTTTATTAAACCTTCCTACATATTTTTAATAAGAATTTACTAGACAAAATTTTATTAATTTTAAAATCTTAAATATTAAAAATTAGCATAGAAGGTATTGTAGTCCAAAAAATAGGTTATTGCAGTTATGTCATTTCCTTATGAGTTCTTCCGTTTAATATTTTAGGGCTATTTCAATATAATTAATATTGTATTTATGCTTTTATAATAATATAAGCTCTCATTTTTCTAAATGGATATGGACAATATAATACGTTCTAAAATTAAATTAGTAATAGGACATTATAATATGTTTTCAAATTAAATTAGTAATAGGAATTTTTAAGAAGTAATAGGATTACATGACTAAAAATATTTACTTGTTCAACTTTATATGAATTAGACAGCCCCAAAGTAATTATACTAATAGGATTCCTAAAGGTAATCATGTACGATTCCTAACGTTTAGTATTATACTAATAGGATTCTGAAAACTAATAGAATTATAAAGCTAATATCTAGAATTCTGATTATGTCCTTTTATTATGAATTATTATACTTAATATTATAAGGTTATTTTTATAAACCAACATTGTATTAATGCTTTTATAATAATATAGATAGATATAAATAGATATAGATAAAAACCTGCACAACGTGGACATAAACCCCCCCCCCCCCCCCCCCCNTCCCTTCCTCCGCGCACCGTAACTCTCAATCTTTAGCTATAACTACAAATCTATCCTATTTGGAAACAAATTAAATTGTACAATTAATGTTATTCTGATCTTTTTAACAATATATTATAGCAAATGAGAAGTTAATTTCGGGGAGAGAAAAGGAACAACAAAAAAGCTGAGAACCCCGAATTATATGATTCTGTTCGATGGTAGTATAATTTTTTGTAGAATCTTTGTAGTATCATTTTTAAGTATTTCGGTGATATTTTTATTGGCTAGAGGCCTGCAATTCACCGAAAACTTATGTACTTTTTACTGAGTCAGTTAAATAAGATAAATATTTTTTAGAAACTTAAATTATTTTTCTTAATTTTTATTTTGTAACTCAAAAAATATTTTTAATAACATTTAAGTGATATTCAAAATTTTGCGCTCATTAATTCTAAGTACAAATGTATTCTTAATGAATTGTCATTAATTATTTTTTCTTTTAAAATATGTATTCTAAATGAGTTATCCTTTATCATTATTATTCTTTCTTTCTGAATTTATTCCGACGAAAGACAATTCCCTATATTCTTCATATATTATGTTATTTGTTGCAAAATATTAATTCAAAGTCAATCTTTAGAATTTTACATCTTTCATTATTAATATTCTAGGAGGTCCAGAGCCAATCTTTTCATTCTCAATTCTAAAAGACCAAAAGATTCAATTATCAATTTATGATATCATGAAAAACATATTTTCGTATTTTATTTTATTATTAGTCACATAAATAAGAATAATTTCATATAATATTTCCACATAGTTCTCATAGATCACAATAACGTAAATGGACATGATTCTTCATCTATTGAGCTAGCTAAATATTAAAATATCTATCATTCTCAAAAAGTTCTTTTAACTTTTATTTTATAATTTTATATAATTATCTAATAATATTTACATAATTTTGAAAAAAGTTTATACTCATTAATATGGGTACACGACAAAGCGCGTACACTAAAATTAGTATCGTATACAGTGGCGGATCTAGAGTGTTGTTACTGGTTTCTCGAAACCCGGCAACTTTTGCATAGGCACTAGATTTCTATTAAGAGATCCTCTAAATATTTATAAATATCTAATTATAAACCTAGTTATTATTGTATATTAACTTGAAATTGCAGTAGAAACCCATAAACTTCAAATCCTAGATTCGCTTCTGATCGTATAAACATTTTTAGTGAAGACACTGAATAAAACTTAGAACTCAAAGCAAAGCTACCCGACCTGCTTAAACTGTTGAACTTCAAATTCACCTAACTAAAGATTGGTTTATAATGCTAATCTTTGGTTAATAGATATTACCACGTCATGCGGTGCAAATTCAAACATTTTGACCTTTTGATAATGAGATTTGCCGTCCAAAACGTGATATGTTCTGGAGGAGGAAATTAAATGGCGGCAACATGACACTGGAAAAGGCCTTTGGAGACCAACCCTGGACCACTTGCTGATCCTAAAATGAGCCCACTAAATAAAAGAGGCCAATCCTACTCTTATCCAAATTGTAAGATTAAAACGTGCGACTCCATTACACCAACGATTACCCTCCTAAACTCAATTCGTGAGGGACACTTCATACCGCAGAATTAGACTAATCATTCCTCTAATCTTTCTTCTAGAAAACCAATTCCCCATAGATAAAGACAAATAAAGACACATCATTTGCCCAATATGATTCCGTGACTCAACAGCTTGGACGGATGTACATAGAAACTTCCTGGCCAGACCAAGTTAAGAAGGCTAAACCTACTATTTTTGACACGAATTACATATTCCTTATATATAAAAACACTTAAAACATCTTTTAATGCAAACTCTAAACTCACAGATTCTAAATACTGTATCTGCATCTCCACATAAGACGACAAGTGTAAACATACTAACTTTGAACTTATGGACAAGAAATTGATGCAACAATGACATTTCACATCCATTAACTTCATTATTTTTGTGGGGGAGAGAGGGGGGCAGCAGTATCGGGGATAGCTTGTGCAATAAAAGATGGGAAGAGATGGTTTTTCCTCTACCATGGGCCTATATAATTATTTGAAGCTTACCAAGTGTTTGCATTCGCTTGGTTTAGCTTCGGAACTCAATGATGGGTCTGCTGCTCTACCATTCTCCTTTTACTTGGTGTTACAGGATTCAAACTCATGGTGTGCGTGTCATACCACCTCTGCGAATCTGCCATTCAAAATCTAACCTGCTTGGAGCAACAAAAAATGAATAAAAAGGCAGCCCGGTGCACTAAGCTCCCGCTATGCGCGGGGTCCGGGGAAGGGCCGGACCACAAGGGTCTATTATACGCAGCCTTACCCTGCATTTCTACAAGAGGCTGTTTCCACGGCTTGAACCCGTGACATTCGCGTCACATGGCAGCAACTTTACCAGTTACGCCAAGGCTCCCTTCAGCGACAAAAATTGAATATTTATATAAACAATTCACAGAAGTACCCAGAATGTACCAAATTCAAATTAGATCATGATAACAGGCTATACATGTTAAAGCAAGACAATGGGATAGCAAAATTAAACCAAGAAGCCGAGGCTGCAATTTGGATAACATAACACTGAGCATTAGTAAAGAAAGTACAGTACTGACATGTCCAATTGTTTATAACAATTTTCAAACTGAAACAATAATCTCTGTTTTCTTTCCCCACCAAACCCTCTCCGAAAAACAATAAAGGACAAGTAATCTTAGCACTTATTTGCAGCAAAAAGCCATCTTAGCATTTATTTGCAGCAAAAAGTCATCTTAGCATTTATTTTCAGCAAAAAATAAAAGAAATAGCGCAAGGCTCAGGACAAGATCGAGTATATCTTTGATAACAGAGAGCAGACTACTTGACCGCCCAATGCAGTTACCCTTGTTTTATTTTAGTATAACGCAGCAATGCAGCATCATATTACAGGGGCTGCGCTGCACTTCGTGAAGTCTCCACAGAAGAGGCCAATCCAGCAATTAAAATAATCAGGTATAGCAGGTTCTGCTAAATTACATAAACAGCAGAAAAACATTACATATTTCAGAAAATATTTTCTAAAGAAAACCCATAACTAGATACACAGGAGGGGGACCACCAATCCCAACCCCGCAGTAAACATTAGTATTTAAGTATTAGGGAAAAAGATTATAACACCCATCGAAGCTGAAGAATATAATGTGAATACACAACCTCAAGGTTTTGTCGCGTGAAAAAGTTTAGAGAAACTTCCAACTTCTTTTCTCTGGACCCTCCAAGGGATTAAACCATGTCCGGTGCTCTTCCTAGTTGCACCTACAGGATTAAAAGGCCCAGTTTAATAATCATGTAACCATGCTGAAAATTGAGAAATAGAATTTACCTTCTGTACAGAAAATGTCAAGCCAAAAACCAGATACATTTTCCCATTAGTCTCCATGGAAGAAAGTGTCAACCAGCAACGAGATGGGCAATGTAAATACTTTTTTTCATACAAGGCGAAAAGCACCATAAAAGTAGCACCCAACTTCCTGAAATGAACAAACAAGAGAAAAAGATGAGAATGAAAAGCTCTTGCCAATAAAACAGCAATATAGCTACCAAATAACCATAGCAATGATTTGATCATAAAGCACCTGGCTTTCAGTAAGGAAACAGAGAAACCCTCCCATCGATGTAGTATTATAAAGATACACTTCAACTTTGTTTTACTTCACAACATCATTGCAAAGGATGATAAAAATGAACAAACCTGAGCGACAGTAAGAATGCTCAGGTCCCAGGGACATGTCATTCCATTTTTCCTTCATTAAAAAAAAAAGGAAGACGGAGAAGTTACTTTTGACCACAGAAACAGAAATTGCAAAAAAAAAAAAAAAAAGAACCATTCAATCACTTAATGACAATCATGTCGATTGAGAAGAATCAATAAAATAATCAATATCAAAATGTTACTCCATGTTACACAAATTACAAATTACAGTGGCAGAAGAATTAATCAAGAATTACAAGTGTGGGATTTTAACCCATAAGGGAACTACAATTTGCATTGAGTTGCCATGTTGCTGCTCAACTTTCAAATCTGCTCGGCAATTGCTGCCAATACAGTAACTCCCAAGTAGCTTGCGTGTGATGATTTCATGCGAAGGATCCTTCCGTACCTCACCTTTGATATCAATAATGTTTATTCTGTTTGTTGTCCCTTTTAAGCTGAACCTTCAACTTCTTACTACCTAATTGGCAACCATTCATCATATTGATTGCAGTTTGTGCGGCTGCTGGAGAGTCATAACTTACAAATCCTGCAGAATGAGTTCAGTCGTAAGCTAAATAGCGAGAACACTAATTTTGATTGACAGTAACCTAGCATCTCAAGGTCCCTACCAAAACATTTGCTAACACCAGTAGCTTTGTCAACAAAAACCTTGGCACTCAAGACCCTACCAAACGGCTGAAACGAATTTGCAAGATCTTGATCACCAAATTCTTGTGGAATATGATAAATAAATAGATTAGCACCAGGTGGACCTGTAAACAAAAAAATTAAGTTTTAATAAATGCGGTTTAATTTCTACATGTTCAACTATCACTGGCAAGTAATGTTTAAGCAATTCAAGTGACATCTCTACCACTCAATCACATAAAGTGGTACAAACAACAAATTTACAAACTTGTGCTATGTTTAATTCGAATTCCCTCCGATTCATTTTATGTGCGGTGTTTGGCTAGAACGGAGTTTAAGAAAGAAACATAGATCGTTGAAACTTAGTGGTATTAAACATGCCATGGCATTTATGTGGTTATAAAAGCATGTGATTAAAGGTAAGTGGGAAATTTAAAGTTAAATGCTTCAAAACACAGAAATGTATCAATTCTTTTTGAAATAACTAAAAAGGAAAGATTGTTACTTAAAATGGAACAGAGGGAGCAGAAAAAGGAAAGAAAACCGTATTAGATGTCATTGGACAGAGATCAAATGCATTGATGGGATCCTTATAAATTAAGTAAAATCAAAGATAATAGATTCTACTATCATCAATACCAGTCACAGAAAGGCCTAAAAAGAAAACTTGGTGTCATATATACATGACTGATTTCTTCTACTACTATTTACTATTAGGTTCTTTCCTTGCAATAAAAGTACTAAATCACCAACCAGCACTCTGCTAATTATCAATGATGTGGAACATGTTCCACAAGATAATTAACCAAAAGATACGCAAGCAGCCATATTCAGCAGAATGCCCTAACAGCCCCTAGGTTAGGGACTGTACCTGATAAGCTAGAGAATTTCTAGAGCTAAACGCATCGCAAAGTAAAGGTTCAACAACCTTCAACCTGACCCCCTGTACTTGAATTGACACTTGAAGATGCTGCAGAATGACTGTTTGCAGTACTAGGGGGCATCGAGCCGGGAGAACCACTTGGTGGTCTGGTATTCATAACGCCTCCAGGATATAGCATGGGATACTGAAGCCCTGGAACAGCTGGGTAAGCGGATCCAACATAACTTCCAGGTGACATGGCATAATTTCTCGGGCTAATTCCAGGTGAAAGATCAGGTGCACCTCCACGTAGAGCACTTGCTTGGTTTATTGGTGGAACTATATTCTGAAACGCGGGCTGATTCTGCACCGATGGTAGGCGATACTGCATGAGCCCATACGCCCCAGGAGTCTGCAAAGTGAGCATATTAACTTGCATTGACCTTTAAATTGATTAGCAAAACCAGAATGACAAAGAAAAGTAATAGATGATGGAATTAAGGGAAAGGATCATGCCAATTCACATCGAGAAATGTAATAAATGATGGACTTGAGGAAGCCAATCCACATCATATTCAGAGCAAAATAACAAGGCATTCAGCTTGATAACCAAATTTACTGGTGAATACAAGTCAACCAACCTGATAACCGTAGCCATTGTATGGTGGCATGTAACCCATTGGTAAAGCTCCAAACAAAGAAGGATGCTGTCTAGAGTCGGAAGCATTAGAAGCCTGAGATAGAGCTTTCTGAGCCCTCCTGGCTTGCCTTTCCTTTTCTGTATCTGCCCATTTGACTACCAGAGGGACAGTGGAACCCTGGAAAAAAAGTGTGTGACTAATTTGATAACAATATCTCCAGCAAATGGAAGTCATGAGTAAGTGAAACTTAACATCACATCAAAACTTGATAAAAGGATTCAGTTAAGCATTAAGATGCAGAAATCCTCTTAATGAAAAGATAACTAATCTACTTAAACAGCTTTGGCATCCTTTTCCGGACAAACTAAATTCTCATAGTAAAGTTATTGGCAAATTGCAACAGAAATGCTGACCGATCCAGGTCATCACTTGCTCTCAACTCCAATAAACTTCTAACCAAGTATTCAGCTTCCAGGGACAAAGTCCAAACAAGAGTGTATATGCAAATCAAATAGCATAGCAGTAACAAGCACTTTCAACAGTTGATGCGAATTAAAAATTCCCTAAATGAATGAGCTCTCTGAAGGAATCAAGTGTCAATCCCATAACATGAATATTTAAGTTTTCTTTTACAGTAAATAATCTTTCAACTAAATGAATTATTAGATATCATTCTCCAAGTATGAGATAAATTAGAATAAACAGTTGCAATCTAGCATCTCATTAATTCAGTCAAGAGCCTCAAAGACATAACAACCCCACACATGAATGCCATGTCAAAATGGCTTAGGAAAAAATCACCAGCTAATGTTTTGAATTCCTCTGAACAGCAAATGGCAGCAAATAGGCCATTCTGCTGCCCCTGCAACAACAGGGCAATAAATAAGCCATTCACATAAATAGACCACATGCTGACTGACAGATGACCCCAATCCAAATCCAAAACATATGCTGCTTTCATGATGACAGATGCTATTCCTGCAAGGAGTACTTAGAGAACTAACAGGACAAATGTACAAAAAGGTTACTCCATCCTGAATGTATAACAAATTATGCAGCTCCAGAGAAAAGGCTATCACCAGATCAACTGCTTAAGGAACACCAATTCTAAAATCACTGCAACTTATGAAATCGTATTCATTTTATGCACAAATGTTATACATATGACCACTATGCAAACTTAAAAATCAATTTCAAGAACTCCGTTTCAGCAGTCAAAATACTTGCAGATTGATGCAAACCTCCATTTTATGCTTTCCATTGAGGGCCTCTATTGCTGCAACTGCTTGCTCTTTTTTCTCGTACTTCAGAAAAGCACATCCTTCAAGAAAGAAGATATTTTTAGGAGATGAACTATTTTCTCCCTCAGAAAACCATTAAACTTAAGAGAGATAATACCAGGTATACCTTTACTAGTTTGCTGAGAACCTCTGAGAATCTGCAAATCTTTAATGACTCCATATTGAGAGAACAAGGCAGATACTTCAGGATCAGAAACATTCTTTGGAAGCATACCAACAAAAAGCTTGTGCTCTGGATTTCAGGTTAATTTCAGGTTAAGTTAAAGAACAAAAGAAAAGAAGAAAAAGAAAACATGAGAGAAAATAGTCTAGTTAGTATCACAGAAACAAAAAGGATGACAATAGCAGGAGCAGATCTTAAGATAAAAATTGGACAAAAAACAATGAAAAGAAGTCGGAACAACTATGATAACAAGAGAATTTAAATTATAGTAGACCTAGTCTTTCCAACTCGCCATCAGCATACTTCACTTGCAACGGACTAGAAGCCTGAATTGGAAACAGAGAACAACATGACTTATTAACAAGAAATACAAGCAAACATGTGATGCTGATATAAAAGAACTGCAGACATAAATAAACTTAATAAGCTTAAGGTGTATTGGTATCTACTCCCAGTCCAAAGATCAGCATTGGAACTTAATCACTTCACTATAATATGCAAGAGTTCAAATGCTTATTTAGAATATAAATGAAGTTAAGACATGCATACAATTTAATAGTCAGGTTACTGTAGGAAACCATAAAGATCAAAGGACATTAGAAGAAATTCGGTTTCTTGACCAATCTATGATGCCAAATGCCTCTACTATCTCTGCTACTCCTCTTGGATTCTTAAGGGTAACTCTATGGTAGCCCCGCGATCGCTGCTTACTTCATATTTCTTCTTTTTCTTTTGGGATAAGTTCAGTGCAATTTCATTCAACCAACTATTACATTTAGTAAGAAATAGATTACTCTAGAGAGGGATGCCAGTATTTATTGTTTTTCTCTTTTTTGAAAGTCTTCTTCTTCACCTAGACGAAAATCAGAAAGGAACAGAGAACTGGTGAAAAGCATAAGACCCATATTGGATCAATATATCCAGCCTTAGCCTTTTTTGTTTTTTACTTGCACAATGCACAGGAGCTGCACTGTCCGCCCAACACCCCAGCTGGCGTGCGACTTTCTCCATACGCTTCTTAGTTCTCTCCTGATATGATTTGCTAAAGTTCTTCAAGCTGCCACTGTACTCTCAATAAGTCGCCAGCTTGATTCTCGAGTCCTCTACTTAGACTTAGTATGTAATGAAGATTTCCCCTCTTATGGATTTTGCCTTTCTGCTTGTACTAACATACTGAGTAAGTTTCTTTAGTCAGTCAAGACTGATCACTCATCGTCCTTTCTAGTTTCCACTATTTGGAAATATCAAATGAAGTGAAGTGAAGCTTGAACCCAGAATTCAAGTCTTTGATAATGCCCACTCCCAACTGGGAAAGCCTTTAGCCTCACAAACCAATCTGCTTTCCTACATTCTACATGTTGAAAGTCAATACACATAGAAGATGCCATAACATTCCTCTGAAATATAGAGTCAGCCAGTTGAATTTCATAGCCATTGTCAACCTCAAAACTGTTAAATCAACAATTACAGGTTATTTATTTTGGACCATTTCTCGATTACAGGCCAGATATAATAACATTCCACGTCTCTCTATATTTTATACAAAAGACTTAAAGAAGCACAAAACCAGCAGGCGTAAAAATCTGAGTACATAAAATGAAAATATATTCAACAGGCCGTGAAAAATGAGGTAATTAATTATCAAAATCATAGAATTACAGAACAGTGCAGAGATTCCACAGCATTACAATTTACAAGAAACATAAAGCTTCTTAGTTAACTAAGGAAGGTCCTTAATTATCAATTACAGTGAATTAATGAACAATGGCATTACAGCAACACGAATCCTCTTAACTAATTAAGTAACTTAATTAATTATCAAAAGTGAATTACAACTTATTCAAAAATCTACAATTAATGAAGTAAAAAACGCAATGTATGTACTCATTAATTAGGAAATAGAAGAAAACTGACTCCGGGAAGCGTCTTCTTATTGTGACATGCATTAACAGCCTTATCCGCTTCTTCTCTCGACGGACAGATCACGAAACAACAACCTGAAAACAACAGTTTAGGATTTTGAGAATGTTAAACACGAATCTAGAGAGTACGAATCTTAAAAGGAAGAGTGAAAAAAAAGGAGAAATGTTGCTGCAATTGCACATTTGCGATCCAAAAATTGGGCGGAGAAGTAGAGGTAACCTCGAGAAGCACGCGTAGTCTTGTCTTTGATGATGTTGACCTCGTCAACGATAGCAAACTCTTGAAACATTGCGAGGAGTTGTGCTTCCGTCATGTGCTTCGGTACTTGACCTACGAACAACTTCACGCTCTCCTCGCTCTCCTGCTTCCGTTCCTCCTGCGACTCCGCCATTACTGCCACCACACTCTCTCTCTCTCACACACACACGCACTGTCTTTCTCTCTCTAAAAAGTCTTCGACAACTGTGTCGATCTCTCTCTTTCACTTTCTCTCTCTGTTAAACTCTTTAATTTCTGACTATTTTTCTTCTTCTCCGCCGGGTCTTCGCTGATTTCGGGCAATTAGGGAATTTCTAAACGGCAAAATTAGATCTTCACCATTTTAAATTCATATTCTCGATTTTTCCTTAATACCCTTGGTTTCTCTTGTTTATTACAAGATTACCACCGAACTTTTTCAATTTCTTCGCTGTTTTGGGGGGGAATTACGAAGATTTGACTTGGCAATTAGGAAATTAGAGAATTTCTAAAAGATGGCAAAGATGGATAATCAAACATCTTTTTGTTGGTATTATTAGCTTCGTTTAATGCCATGGTTTTTGCTAGTATATTACAAGATTGCCACTGTAGTATTGCTGCTACTTGGCACGGCCAGTTGACGGAGGGGAGACGTCGGGGATGATTGTTTGTCATAAATTGAAGACAGTATATAAGAATAGTTTAATAAAGATCTGAAACAGCTTGCACTCCCATTTACGTAATTACCCCTTTTGTTTAAAAATGTCTGCTGTCTGGTCCCACGTTTCCAGTTGTTTTTCTCTTTTCTTTTCTTTTTTCAGAGACGGATAATTCCATGAGAGGGGCCTACTTCACTATTCAGCATTACTGTGTTTACCTTGGAATGGCAAGTAACCGGGTAAAGTGCAAAAATATTCAATTTCGGAGACACTATTTGAGTTAGCTGTAATAGAATAGTTTTCTGGTCTTTAAACTTGTCGGATTTTTAAAAGCTAATACATGAACACTATTGACCATGTATACATTTATTATACATACGTTTTCATCCGGTCAAACAAATGATCAATGGATGTCTTACACGTCAAGGGCACGAAAATCCTAACCCAACTGATCGAGGTCCCCCTCTTTAAATCCATAAATCAATCCTCTCCTCTCATTTTACCTCTCTCTAGCCAAACCTTCCCCTGTTAAACCTAGCTTACGAAAGGCTTGAAAAATCACTCAGTCCCTTCCAAAATCGATCTTAATCACTCGCCTATTTTTTTGTTTTCGTTTATTGTCTGTTAATCTCATTCTAATCGAGCTTCATTTGGTCCGTGCTTTTGATTCCAGTGACGTTATAGGATCTGAAGGTTCGTTTGTCTCTTTTGATGTTGTTTTCTTTTGTCATCTAATTTCTTATGAAATAATGCTTGATAGTCAAAGCTAATTTTGTCTACATGCACAAATTATTTTGTTATTTGGGATTTTAAATTAGGGTTTTTTGGGAAAACAGTCGAAACTTAACTTTATTTTGTGGATTTCGTCTTTTTCATGACTAATCTGACATTTAGAATTAAAAACTTAGGATTTTTTGGCATATCAAAATATTCTTGTCTCCCACTGTTATAAAGTTAACTCTTTAGGGTTAAAGTGTATCTAACTTGGCTTTTTCTTCTTTTTTATAGGTTTCAATAGCTGTATATGTCAAATTACAGTTTCATCATCTAGGGTTATTGGTCGCCGACCTATTATGAGGTATGTAAATGGGCAAATTTGGCCAATTATTTTACATGCTGACATTGATGAATTGCATATAATTCGTTTTAATGAGTGAGCTAAGGATATGGGGTACTTAACAGTAGACAAATATGCATGTAAAATTAACAAAAAGGGAGAATTTTGATTTCTGAGACATGATGTTGATGTGTTAGCTTTGTGTAAAGACCTTAAGGATGGGGATTTATTGATGTGTATCTATGTCACACAATTAATACACCATGTGTAGATTTGGACCTGGATGAAATGTTGACTAGTGGTGGTATAAATGTGGACCCCATTGATGTTCAACCATGTGGCTTTAATAAAATGCCACATGGACAAACAAGTGATGTTAATGCCAGGGCAACAAACTCACGTAACAATGCTATAAATAGGGGCAATAGCACTCATGGAAGGGTAAATAGAGGGTTGTTGATATAGAAGCTGATATAGAAGAGTCTAGTAAGGATGAAGGTGAGTTCTACAACTTTCATTTATCAAACTGATTTTGAGGGAGATGTTGATGAGGGTGATGAAGGAAGTTTTGAGAGTGATGATAATGATTATGAGACTATTTTTGATGATGATGATGACACAAATGAGTCATTAGATGGTGATGATGAGGATATTCTTGGAATGAAGTTATTGCTGCTAGACAGGCTAAAGTGAATGAAAAGGTAGTAAATTAAGATCTAGTGAAGTTAATACTGATGAGATACCTAGTGGACCTGTACGTATAGACCCTGGTTTTGAAGACATGTATAAGGACAGGGGTTCCAAATATGCTGGGAAGTTGGGAAGGGATGAGCAATACCTGGACAGTTCAGATCTAGGTAGTGAGGATACATATGATGAAGTTGTAACACTACATAAATTCGGATTAGGTGTGGACATATTAAATAAGTATTAATGTGACATCTTAGACATATGAAGTCATATCGGGATGAGTATGGGTATAAATAGTTGTTTTAGAATCAAGACGGAGAGTGAGGTGCATAAGATTCGATAAAATCGACTAAGTTTATGGAATGTCTGTCTTCTAGAAAGATTTCATGAAAATCTGTTGAGACTTTGGGAAATCATATAACATGAAAGTTGTATCCCTTTGAAATACCTTTCCAATGATATATTATGGATACCGAACGGACCTCTGTGCAAACGTTATACGCATTTTACTGGTCAATGTGTAGTCTGCATGCTCATGTGCGCGTCCAGTTGTTCCCGTGCGCGGCTGTGCACTTGTGGCAGTGCGACTGCCTTTGATGCATGTTCAGGTGCATGGTTGGGCCTTCATCTGCATGAGGGCGCACCCAAAAAGTCGTTTTATAAGCCCTACCTCGTCTCCCACATTCCAAAACACAAAAACTTGCTTTAGAAAGGGAAGCTCTCAAGAACCTAACTTCGTCCAAGGTCCCTCCATCATCCAAGGTAAGTTCTAATGATGATTCAAAGTTAATTTAAATTCTCCAACACCTTATTAACATGGGTAAACCCTTCAAATCATTAGATATTCGATCGAGATATCATTATTGAGAAAAGAAACCTAGAACTCGAATTTAAGAGGATTGAACATCAGAAGGTAATATCTTCACCCTTTAATTGATTATAGCATTGGATTAATGATTATGGACTCTAAGTTGATGAGATATGACTTGATGGGTTTGATAAAAAACCATGAACAGACATAGGTTTTGGTTGTTGATTATTGGCTAAGGGTGTTGTTTATCTTATGATTGATGAAGGATGATATTGATTATAAGAAATTTGAGATTTTAGAATTTATCTAGGAGTAAAAAAATGGGGTTGTTGGGTGTAGAGACACCATTAATGAGGCTATGAGGCTTTACGCCCATAAGGTGTTTAATAAAATATCCAAGTGACTAAAACATGAGTATTAGTGCTAATATTAGTTCCCTTTGATATATATTTTCATAGATTATCGTTGAAAGAGGCGACGAATAATTATGATACACTTAAAAAGGCCAGAGTCAAGGTATATGAGGTTAACTCTCTATGTTTGAGAATGTTAATGATTCTCCCTACATTAATATTTCTCTTACGACGTTACTAACTGCCTCATAAATTGTAACGACCCGACCGATCATTTTGAGAATATTAGCCTCAAACCCCTAATTCTTGCTCCCTCTATTTTGTTTTTGGATTTTTTGATTTGCCGGGAGGTCTTGTTTTTGGTTTCGGAGTGAAATAGGACACATAGTCCCTAAAATAGAAGTTTAAGTCATAGTAATCGACCGCAATTTGAATTGTGAGAAGACGACTCCGGAATAGAATTTTGTCGGTTCCTATAGATCCGTAGGGTGATTTGGGTCTTAGGAGCGTATTTGGATGTTGAATTGTAGGTCCGTAGGTCATTTTAGCTTCAGTTGGCGAAAGTTGGAAAATTGATTTAATTTTGAAAAGTTGGACTGGGAGTGAACTTTTCGATATCGGAGTCAGATTCCAATTTCGAAAGTTGGAATAGGTACGTAATGTCAATTATGGCTTGTGTGCAAAATTTGAGGTCAATCAGACTTGATTTGATAGGTTTTGGCGTCGGATGTAGAAGTTTGAAGTTTTAGAGTTTATTAGGCTTGAATCGATGTGCAATTCATATTTTTAGCGTTGTTTGATGTGATCTAAAGGCTTGAATAAGTCCGTATGATGAAAATTTGGACTTGTGAGAATGGCTGAAGGCACCAGCTCTAGTGTAATCGCACCTGCGCAAGATTGACCATAGGTGCGAGCTCGCAGAAGCGGCATGTTGATTGTAGAAGAGGGCTGGAGCAGTGTGGGCAGAGGTTGTAGATGCGAGTAAAATTCCGCATCTACGAGACCACAGATGCGGGCAAGGAGGTCGTAGGTGCGCCAGAGCCGTAAAAGCGAACTGCTTCTTGCAGAAGCGGATAAGAGACTACAGAGGCGGAAGAGTTGGCCGCAGGAATGTGTGAACTGAAGGTGTCTGTAGATGCGACTAAGTGGCCGCAGAAGCGAAAATGCTGGACAGAACACTTAAATGCAAGGGTTCGCGATTTTTGCTCATTTTAAACATTTTGAGCTCGGGTCTTGGCGATTTTTGAGAGCATTTTCGAGGGATTTCTTGAGATAAGTCTCTTGTACTTATTTTTGATCAATCTTGTTTTCCCATTGATTTTCCCACCTAGAGTGTGTGTTTAAGGTGGAATATGGGAATTTGAGGCTAGGGATTTGGAGAGTTAAATTTGAGGATTTAAGTGGCGACTTGGTGTTAGATTTTGGTATGGATGAACTCAATATCGAATGAATGTTAGTATTTTATGACTTTTACTCGATTCTGAGACGTGGGCCCGGGTCGACTTTTTGGGGCGATTTTTCGATTCTTTGCTAAAGTCGTATATTTATGATTTAAATTAGTTTCCTGTAGTTGTATTCATGTTATGTAATTGCTTTTGGATATATTTGGGCCATTCGGAATCAGAAAATCGAGGGAAAGGCATCCTTATCGATTGATTGAGCGAGATTTGAGGTAAGTGACTTGTCTAACCTTGTGTGGGAGAAATCCCCTTAGGATTTGGTGGTGTCGTAACAATTTGTGATATGTGAGCGCCGTGTACGCGAGGTGACGAGTGCGTACACGGGCTAATTGAAGAAATTTTAGTTCTTGTTGAGTTGTCTTCTTTTAAATTTCTTAACTAAGTTGCCTTAGCATATGTAGTGATCATGATTAGCCTAGTATCGCATGTCTACGTGCCTTAACTCTTACTTGTAATTTGTGCAACATGCTTAGTTGGATTACCTGCTTCCCTTGATTTGAATTAAATCTTTGACTGTAAGATTTCTTGCTGTAAATTCACGGTTCCTTCGATTATCTGCTGCATATTTACTTTGGGACTACGAGGCAGTTACTTGGGAGATCCCCCTGTACTGCATATTTACTTTGGGACTACGAGGTAGTTCCTCGAGAGATCCCCCTCTATTGCATATTTACTTTGGGACTACGAAGCGGTTCCTCGGGAGAACCTCCTGTATTGCATATTTACTTTGGGACTATGAAGCGTTTAATCGGGAGATCCCCCTGTCTTGCATATTTACTTTGGGGCTACGAGATGGTACCTCGGGAGATCCCTCTATCTTGCATATTTACATTTGGGACTACGAGACGGTACCTCGAGAGCGCCCCCGTTGTTTACCTCTATTCGTTGTGCTGTTATTTTTCTGAAACTTCTCGTTGTTTAAATTCTCAGTCATTTCATAATATTATTATATCTTCTGCCTTATTTTTTTTTAAACCAGTAGGGCCCTGACTTGACCTCGTCACTACTCTACCGAGGTTAGGCTTGGCACTTATTGGGTGTCGTTGTGGCGTACTTATACTACACTCTGCACATCTTTTTGTGCATATCCAGGTTCTTCCCACCATACCAGATACCAGTAAGTTGGACCGCACGTGGAGACTTTAAGGTATATCTGCCAGCATCTGCAGACCTCGGAGTTCCCCTCTATCTTTATTATGTTGTTTTCCTTATTCTCTTTAGACTTTGATGTGTAGAGACACTTAGTATTTTCTCTTAGAAGCTTGTGACTTATTTCTACCGGGTTTTGGGAGATGCATCTATTTTGAACCGTAGTTTGATTTATGTTACATTTTGAGATTTGAGCTTCAGTTTTATATTTCTGTTATTCCGCATAATTGTTAGGCTTACCTAGTCTTAGAAACTAGGTGCCATCACGACATCCTACGAAGGGAAATGGGGGTCGTGATAGAAATATATTTAAGCCTAGTTCCTTGAATAGTTGCACAACTTCTATTTTCTAGCTTCATAACTCGTTCATGACTTTCATTCTGAACGTTGTGAGCTTAGTGCATAATGAATATAGACTTTGGTTTGATGCCCATGAGTCTCCAGTCTAGATTACTCAGCATGTCATAAATAGTTGAAGTTTCAGTTTTCATAATCAGTTCATGAATACATGTCTCAATCTATTCCTATTCAGTAGGAGTGCTTATCGGGCAGATCGGACGGATAATTACACTTAATGGTTTGACATATCAGTTATCGGATTATAAATACAGTAATCCACTAGTCATCCAATAAGATAATGAGCGGATTGGTATCGGACTAGCGATTATCGCACGGTTATCGGGCGGTTTATCAGCTAAACCAAATAGAAATCTTTTGAACAATCCTAGTCTTGTGAATACTAAACGGCCAAACTACATAGTTCATTAGCTTTTATCATTTCAAATTACCATTCATAATCCTCAGTACATTACTTAATGAAGACTTGTCATGGATTACATAGAACAATCTCTAGAACAAATTTTTTTAATACTCCTAAAAAAAATATGGGTAGAATTTGAAACTCTTGAACACCACGAAAAAGATGTGGGGCTCACCTGTGAAGGCTAAATCTGCTACTAAAACTTCAATTGTAGGGTCGTCTTTGCTATAACATTGAAAAGAAATGATAAGATGAAAATGGGTAAGTCTATCAACTTAATAAGTGATAACTGAAAACTTAAAGGCATTTTCAGATTTATTTTCTGATAATGCTCCTCTAACTTCTGATGATCCCATTTATAAATAGAATTCATAGAGGTCATGACTTTCTCTATAAGAAATCAACTACGTAACGAAGATACACATATTGTCATGCCTAAGGAGGTACACGTGTAAATATAAAATTCTTAACGGGTTAACGGTTTATATGATAAGAGAGTTGAGTAATCCGCCCCCAAATCGTTAAGCCATTAATTATAAAACTCAATTCATTCACCATCCATTACCCTGATAACCCGATATCAATACGCCAATAAGCCATCGATTCGGTTTGGTTAACAGTTATGGTTCGGTTTTGAACGGCCCTACTAGTTAGCATTCCAGTATCATGAAACTCTGTATGATTCAGTATTGCAGCATCACGTATTGTAGTATGATTCTCAGTTCTTGAATTTAAATTCCTGAATGTTGAACACCTGTATTTGGACCTGAGGCCATAGTTTATGCTTTATACATGTTTGGGCCCGAAGCCATAGTTTATGATTTATGCATGTTTGGGCCCGAGGTCGTAATTTATGATTTACACATTTTTGGGCCTAAAGCCGTAGTTACCTATACGTATACTTGGGCCTGAGGCCGTAGCTTGTGCATATATATATATATTGGGGCCGAGGCCGTAGTTTATTTAGATAAACAGGTGGCTCATCATTCAGAAGAGTGAGTATTCATATCCTTACTTCCTTTGTTCAGTTATCAGTTATCATTTCAGTATTAATTTCAGCAGCTATCATTTCAGTTATCAGTTATCATTTCAGTTTCAATTTCAGCAGTTATCATTTCAGTTATCAATTCTCAGCTTAGTTTTAGTTTTAGCATTTATAGTTCTTTCTTTCAGTTGTTTTACATGCCAGTGCAATTCAAATGTACTGACGTTCCTTTTGCCCAGGGCCTGCATCTCACGATGCAGGTAATGATTTACAGGTTGACGATTTAGAGCGCTAGGATTCTCGTACCAGCTATTTGGTGAGCCTATTTCTTTCGGGACATTATCATTACTTTACATTCTTCAATATTTTTAGACAGTCAATAATTTTAGTAGTTCATTAGAGGCTTCATAGACTAGCGTAACAGTTAGACAGAGTTGCAGGCTTTTCATGTTAAGCAATGTTTGCTACAGATATGTTTCAGACTTATATTAGTGTTATCATTCAGACTTTCAGTATATCAGTATGTGTTAGCTTATCTTCCACATTCAACATGTTATGATATCACATGTTGATTCAGCCAGCTAGTTGGTTCGCTCGGTCGCATATAGTCAGGCACCGGGTGCCATGTTACGTCCAGGCCTAGGTTCGGGGCGTGACAGAAGTAGATGAAGAAGATGGGGTCTTGATCCTGCTTGCAAAAAAATTTGTTTCCCCTTGGAAATAGTTTTTGAAAGTGTTAAGTAGTTCAGAACTGCTTTGCAAGATTATGTCGTACAAAGGAGAGTTCAAATTAAGTTGAAGCTTAACGAGCAACATAAGGTTAGGGAAACATGCGTGAACTCAATAAGATGCAGATAACATATTTTGGGAAACTTAGAGGGAGACACAGGGAATTTCATTTTTAGCAGCTACTATCATGTTCATAAGTATTTCAGAGCAATAAGAAACAAGATGGCTAATACAACATAGGTAGCTAAACATTTCAAGGACAAGATTATCAACCAACCTGACTTAAAGCTTAGGAAGTTGCAGGATTTGATTAGGATAAAGTATGGTATGTATGTGGGAAAATCCATTTGTGCTAGAGCTAAACATCAGGTCGTGGGTAAGTATCTGGGTGATTACAAGCTGGAGTTTGCTAGAATATATGATTATGCTGACATGCTGAGGTCTACAAACCCTGGCAGCACTGTTGTGTTGAAGACTTCAAAGGAAACAATACCTGATAAAGAAGTCTTTGTGGGGATATACATTTGTCTACATACTTGCAAAGTAGGTTGGTTGAAAGGATGTCGAAATGTAATTGGCTTTGATGGAGCTTTTTGAAGGGCGTGTGTTACGGTGAGCTACTATCATGTATTGGCAAGGGTGGTAACAACCAAATATACCCTATTGCTTGGACGGTGGTTGAAAAGGAGACAAAGAGCCTTATGCATGATTTGCGGCTCACAGAATCCCAAGGTGAAGGACTGACCATCGTTTCTGATATGCAGAAGGTATATATTTCTTTTTATTCTTAATGCATGAGTTTATATATGTTTCACATATGCTAACTCTTTTTCTTGTTGTTTAAGGGACTTTTTCAATCTGTGGCTGCGTTGATGCCAAATGCTAAGCACAGAATGTGTGCAAGACACATATGGAGCAACTGGAAACAAAAGTAGAAAGGTGAGGAAAGAAGGAAGAAATTCTGGGCCTGCGCAAAAGTTTCATTTGAAGCATATCTCAAGGCTAAGATAGATGAGTTGGCAGAATTGTGTGACAGTAAGATAATTAAGGATTTACTGAAATACTCCAAATAATGTTGGTGTAGATCATTCTTTAAAGATTGGAGTAAATGTGATTCTGTGACAAACAATATGTGTGAGACTTTCAACAATTGGATCCTGTCTGATAGGCACAAGTATATCATAACCATGTTAGAGGATATTAGAATGAAGGTTATGGAGAGGATGACTACCATGAGAGAATTTGTAACAAGGTGGACTTTTGATATATCTCTTATGGCAATGGGGTACATAGAGGTACAATCTCAATATGCAGTTCATGAATTTAAATGGAATGGGGACACTAGGTATGAGATAAAACATGGGGTATACAAATATATTATTGACTTTGTCAATAGAGAGTGCATATGCATATCATGGAAGCTCAAAGGAATACAATGCTCCTATGCAATATGTGCAATAATTTTTAGGAAATTTGAGCCCGCTGACTATGTTGTTCACTGGTACAGAAAAGAAACATACCTTAAGACTTTCAGTTGTTACATTCAACCATTAATTAACATGGATATGTGGCCATCAACTAAGAATCACATTGTTAAGCCTCCTGTAATTACTAAGATGCGTTGTAAACCTACAAAAAATTAAAGAAAAGCTCACGATGAACCTAAAAAGAAGTTTGGTAAGAGATCAATTAAAGGGACACCAATGATATGCTCTCATTGTAAGACAGTAGGCTAACAAGAAGGGGTGTCCTATACTGGTAAATGATCAAATAATGCATTCATATGTTTTGTGTTTGTGACCTCCATTTTGTTTCTTTAACTCCTTTTTTTTTGTGGAGATTTCAGAAAGGACAAGGATCTGGAACTACTAGTACCAGAAATGCTAATACTATTCAAGGAACAACTCAACCATCAGCTGCTGCAAGTGGATCTGGAACTGCTGGTACCAGAAATACTCAAGCTACTCAGGCTGCTCAAAGAATAACTCAACCATCAGCTGCTGTAAGTGGATCTGGAACTGCTGGTACCAGAATACTCAACCATCAACTGCTAGAAGTTCATCTGTAAGTTTTCATTTTTTACTTTAGTTAAGTTGTAACTCAACCATTATTTTTTACATTATTAGATAGTAACTTATCCTATATCAGGATACTGGGAGTATGAGATCAAGGACTTTTGAGGATATTCTGTCTAGTGTTAGAGGAAGACCAAAAGCTATTGCACTTCGAGGAAGACCAAGAACTGCTGGATTTGGTGTCTTGTTTAGTGATTCAGGGACAATGATAGAAAGGGTAAGTGATTTGGATTTGGAGTTTTATTTAGAGATTACTAGTTTGGGTGCTAATTTGACTTTCTATGCAGTGTGGATCAAGAGATAGGGTACTTAATGTTTCTATAAAAATAGTGGATGCTGGGCAGACCGATATTGATCTTGGGTACAGTGCACCTGGACTAAGGTGGCACGGAAAAAATGGCATAACACAAAGGCAACTTCAACAACAGTTGAGGAGAAGACAAGCTCAAGCAAGCTTGTAATAGCTTAAGACTGTTAGTTGCAGAACTTAATTTGTAGGTTATCTATGGATGTTTAAGTATGGCTTTTATTTTGGCACAATGTTAAAATTATTTATGCTACTAGACAACTTTCATTAGCTAATTTTGTCAACCAATATGGCTGATTGAACTTGGTTGTTTATATAGGTCTGCTTGTTTATGTCAAAAATTACTTTTCATTTAAAAAAAAAATCATCATACATTTTGTCATTTTCATTGTATATAGGATTATGAAGAAACATACAATATATGTTAATAACTAACTAGACTAAGAAGAAAATTACAATGATTAGTTCTAATACGACAACTGAAGTTACAATGATCTTCACCCTCTTCCTACGCTCTAGAGTCTCTCTCTCTCTCTCTCTCTCTCTATCTATCTATCTATCTATCTAATTCTTGATAACAGCCCTGACATCACTTGCTTGTAGTGATCTAGAAGCGGTGGGTCAAACCACCTAAAAAAATTACAACAATTATTTCGACCATAATTTGAGCAGCCATAAAACTTTCTTCCTTGATTTGTTGGCTTTCAAGTGATGCAAAACTTAGTTTCAACTCCATAATGACAACATATACGACTTTCTATCATTTTCACGGTCTGAAAAAAGAAAAAAAATTAGAAATGGAGCTTCAGATTTTTACAAAATAGATGAATGGAGCTTCAGATTTTAAAAAATGGAGGAATGGGGTATTTTAGAAGGAACGAATAAGAACTCACTTAAATACAATCCATTTTATACCGTTGGGCGTTGGGAAGAGGGCTTTCACGCTCCTGTGCATCGTGTTCCTCACACAACCTGCTGATTAGGATCACCTGACGCTACATGGGCATGGTCAATGGACAAACGTATTTATTAGTTACAGGAAAAATGAGTTCGAGTGTTCAAATAAAAAAGTTGAAAGTTCATATATCGGCTTTTAAAAAATCGATAAGTTTAAATGGCTAGGAAGCCATTCCAGCAAGGGCGGAGAAGTGCCACCCCTTCGTGGATTGATCAAGTGTAGCGCACTGATTCTTATTGAGAGTGGGTTGATGTTCAGTGTGGGCAGACTCCTCTATCAAAATAGTAAGAGAAAAAGAAGGATTTATCTCAGAACTTTACCTTAAGTTGTACTCTAAGCTTAATTATTTTTTTAAAGTAATTTTATCCGCGTCGGACATAACTTCGAATGTATGCGATTGGAGTAGTGTAGTTTGCATATTGCAAAATCACAGTCATATGTTGTGACTTCAAACTAAAATGCAGAAACTTGTTTTTCGAATCTCAACAATACAATGCACGATTCAACACCCAAATTTACTACAATTGAGCTCATATTTGAAATCTAACTTTCAAATATCATAAAGAACAAGCATCAATTATCAATTTATTAAAACAACAACAAAACTAATAAACTCATTTTGCAACTAACAAAAAAAGGAGTGGGAGGAGGAGAGGAAAGAAAAAGGAAAACTGAGAAATTTGAGGGGAAAGAAAAAGGAAAACTAGAAAATTTGAGTACCCGTTAAACTTTTTTAAAAAATTGGTACAAGTTAAACGAGGGTAACAAAATAAGAGCCTCGTGAAATTTTTACCACATAACCAAGCGCAAGCCCAGAGGCCTAATGCTTCTTTCTCAAAATTTTTTCTTGATTTTGGGTAGGACAATCACATCAGTTACTTTTACACCACGTTTGTGAGAGAAGAATTGACCTGAGGGATTGTTTGATTTGTGAACAAATTTTACTAAATTTATGATGTGAGGATTATAATGTAAAATTAATAATAATGTAATCATTTAGTAAATATACTTTTATCAGCAAATATTTGATTCATTGAATTAAAAATAAAATACATGAGTTATAATATAAAAATGCTAAGCTGTACACGTAACTAGACAAAATTGAATAAATTATTATTTGCAATTTTAGGCTTGGTTTTTAAACGAAAAGTTTTGGAAGAAGAGTTTGGAGAATGGAAAACGTGTTAGTTTTTTATTCCCATGATCATGTGGTATAAATAATCATGTGATTACTTATTCTGTATCAGAATCAAATGTGCAATCAAACGTGAGATTAAAAAATTGATATTTTGTTTCGCGATTATTATCTCATACCCCTATAATTGTAACCTAACGACGGGAACTATATCTTCGTAAAGCGAATTATTCAAAGTTGACGAAATGTTATGTTTGCAGTCTTATTTGTTGTTGATCTCGCGTAATCCTTGACAACTTTGATAAAATTAAATCCACCACTCTTTACCACTACTGTAATATGTTTTCATGGTTAATTAAGTGGATCGTTCAGCAGAAAATATGGTCATGCTTTCATTACTTTTACGATGATTATAATATCTCAAAATCTATGTTAGGGCAAGCCAAGCATTTCCTTATTTTTTCGTAAAATGGTACAGAATTTATAACGTGATTTATAGATACGTGAATTAATTTGATCTAAGAATATAAAATAACTAAGAACAGAAATAAATTAATTAAAGAAACTTGAAGAAAATACGAACCTGATTGTGAAATGAGATTCTCCCGGAGCAAGAATAAGAATAATATATAAAACAGAAAGAAAGAATGTTAATAGAATAAGAGTAAGTTTAACCTTTTTTGCGTACATATATTTTGTGCCTATAATGAGTACAAATTATTCCATTTATAGCTAAATTCAGGGAGACAAAATCCTCAAATCAAGCTCCTCTTTAATATAAATAAAGCCCCTTCTTGATGGTTGCATAACGGTTGAGTATAAATGCAACGATTCTTTGTAACGACCACTCCTTAAATGCTGCCTTCTCTAACCGATATCTTCCTTTCAAACCTTCGTCCCCGGTTCTAGTATCTTCGTATCTCACACAACATCGATCACATGTTTGTAACCGGTGCCAGCTATTTGAATCCTACATGTCTTTATTGCCACATGTCAACTCAACGAATATTCCCTGTCATTCATCAATTTTATCCCATACATCCCTATAAATGTTGGAGAGAGCTATAAATATTACTATATAGGATTGTTTAGTGGAAAATATTAAGGTCAGTAATTGAAGGTACAAATAGATCATCACCAATCACATTTGTAATCAGCATCTGGCAGCAGTTGCAATCAATGATTCAATATCCTAAATCCTACTTGTTTGTTATAATTATACTATCATTTATTACTTGAGTTAGTAATAACATGACAACGTACGTCATGTGCTTGGAGTCAAATTCAACAACATCAGCAATAACAATAACCCAGTGTAGACCTTACCCCTACCCCGAGAAAGTAGAGAGACTGTTTTCGAATTACCTT
This sequence comes from Nicotiana obtusifolia, assembly GCA_002018475.1. Lineage (NCBI taxonomy): Eukaryota > Viridiplantae > Streptophyta > Magnoliopsida > Solanales > Solanaceae > Nicotiana > Nicotiana obtusifolia. Next base: position 192,203 of record MCJB01001336.1, on the reverse strand, counting down.
CGGTTTGAGAAGACGAACAGAGACAATAAATCAGTACAATCAACAGAAATCATAGAAATAATAACAGCAACATAAGGACAAACAAGTAGATTAAAAGAAGTAACAACAACAGGTAAATAAGGTCCAGTACTATGAAAAATGAAAAAATAGTGTGAACACAACATGAACCACTAGCAATCTAAGACAAAACCCTATTAGACTAGTCTCTCACCCGGAACGAAGTAAAAAAAAGCTCAACTACCTCATTTCTTTTTTTATTCAAAATAATTTTAAAACACCAACTTTGTTGGAGCTTTGTCCTAATGTCACGACCCAAAATCAACCGTCGTGATGGCGCTTATCGTGGAACTAGGAAAGACCATTACTCAACTATTCCAACATAACCAAAAGCTTTAAAAAGAAAAATACGGAAGCAGTTAATATTTATGAAACCTTTGAAAGCATAAATAAACACGCAACCAGTACAATCTCTTCCAAAAAGCAGGGTGTTACCGAGTACATGGGCATCTATAACGGAAGATAGTCTAATACAAAGTCTAAAGAGTAAAAACTGAAATACAAGAAAGGATAACGAAGGAGGGTAAAGGTCTGCGAACGTCATGCAGCTACCTCGATAGTCTCTCTAGATCCTGACTCCACACTCAGCAGCCGTCGTGACCGGTAGCACCTGGATCTGCACACGAGGTACAGGGTATAGCATGAGTACAACCAACTCAGTAAGTAACAAATTCAAACTTTTGACTGAAAGTAGTGACGAACTCAACCAGCACAATTCAATATAGAAGTAACAGTGCAGAAACGTAGGCATACTTTCAAGTTTAGCAGATAAATTCAAAACAATAAAATAGATCAAATCTAAATGATAAGAAGAATATAACTTCTCTACTTCGACATGCCCATACACATGCTGTCTGTGATGCACCATGCTGTCAGCCTCATGTGCTCACACTCTCAATTCCTTAATCACTCAGTACTATAGATGGCCAATCCGGCATAGGGAAGATCCATCCCGGAATATATACATCGACTAACCATCAGCCACCCAGTACTGAGTAGGGCTAATCTAGCTCGTGGGGAAGATCCATCCCCGAGTATAAAATGCTTCCGACAAGATCCATGTCCAGGGAAGGGAAGATCCATCCTTCAATATAATCAGCCACGCTCACTGGGGGTGTGTGCACACTCCGGAGGGGCTCTTTAAGCCTAAGAGCTATCATAAATCAGTATAACTGCTGCAGCGTGCAGCCTGATCCCATAAATGTCACTCATAGCCAGGCCCTCGGCCTCACTCAGTCATCAATCTCTCCAGTCTCTCTCATGGGTTTACCATGTCAATGAAACTAGCCCGAAAATAATGTTATGATGCATCAATAAATAACAATAGAGACTGAGATATGATGTGAAATGAATAAATATGACTGAGTACGAAATATCAATGAAATCAGTAAGACAATAGCAAGAAATGACCACTATGGGTTCCAACAGTACCAACATCTAGTCTAAACATGATCCTGAGCAAGTTTAACAGCTTAATTACTTTATCACATGATGAAAACACGAACATCAACAAGATAAGTCCACTATACAATGCCATGGAATCGACCAGGTCACAATTCTCAGGGTGCCCGCCCGCACGCCTGTCACTTGGCATGTGCGTCACCTCAACACCAATCATATAACACATATTTCGGGTTTCGAACCCTCAGAGCCAAGTTTAGAAGTGTTACGTACCTCAATCCGAGCAAAACTCTACTTCAGCACGCCTTTGCCTCGCAAATTCGACCTCCAAATGCCTCGAATCTAGCCATAAATAGTACGATATCAATTCTACAAGAAATTACGAAGTTATAACTCGAACAAAATTCGAAATTGGCTCAAAGTCGTCCCCGGGGCCCACGTCTCGAAGTCCAACAAAATCACCAAACCCGGAAGCCCATTTCAACCCCGAGTCTAACCATATCAAATTTACTCAAATCCGATAATAAAATCCCACTCAAAAGCTAAAAAATCTAGCCCAAGAACTCTTTTTCACTTTCCTCAATTTTTCATCCCAAATCACAAATTTAATGGTAGAATCAAAGGCATAATCATGAAAATTAACCAAAACTAGATAGGAATCACTTGCCCCAAAAACCCACGTGAAAATGCCTCCAAAAGTCGCCTTCTACCGAGCTCCCAAATCAATTTTGTGATATGAACTCGAAACCCTCGTTTTTGAATCTTTTATTCTGCCCAGTTACGCCTTATCGCTAACACGACCGTCCTCCCGCGTTCGCGAAGCACAAAATAGTGTGCCTCTCTATTTTGCCTTACGCGAACGCACAGATACCCACACGAACACGAACTAATGCTTCCTCAAGCCTACGCGATCGCGGCCCTCTTCACGCGATCGCGAAGAACAAACGCGTGACCCCAGCTTCTGCCTCCTATACCCTACGCGAACGCAACCTTAGCCACGCGTTTTGCGAATCACAGCATCCCACAACTACGCGATTGCATTCCCCTTCTCGCGAACACGTAGAATATAGTCCTCTACTACCCAGCTAAGCCTACGCGATCGCGGACCTTCCCACGTGATCGTGTATAAGGAAACAAGATTAGTGCACCAGAAAATCTGCAGATATAACACCAAGTCCAAAATTGGTCCGTTAACCATCGAAACTCACCCGAAGCCCCGATACCTCAACCTTACATACCATCAAGTCCCAAAATATCATACAAACTTAGTCGAACCCTCAAATCACCTCGAACAACATCAAAACACGAATTGCACATAGATTCAAGTCTAATGAATTTTGAGTTTTCAAATCTCTACAACCGGTGCCTAAAACTATCAAATCACGTCCGATTGACCCTAAATTTTGCACACAAGTCCCAGATGACACCACGGACCTGCTCTAACTTCTGGAATCGGAATCCGACCCCGATATTAAAAAGTCCACTCCCGGTCAAACTTCCCAAAAATTTAACTTTTGCTTTTTCAAGCCTAATTTAACTATAGACCTCTAAATCACAGTTCGGACACGCTCCTAAGTCCAAGTTCACCTAACGGAGCTAACGGAACCATCAAAATTCAAATTTGGTGTCGTTTACACATAAGTCAACATCCGTCAACTTTTCCACCTTAAGCTTTCCATTATGAGACTAAGTGTCTCAATTCATTTCGAAATCTCTCCGGACCCGAACCAACTAACCCGATAAGTCATATAGCATCTATAAAGAACAAAAGGAGCAGTAAATGGGGGAATGGGGCTACAACTCTCGAAATGACCGGCCGGGTCGTTACATCCTCCCCCTCTTAAAAAATGTTCGTCCTCGAACGGGTCTGAAAACATACCTGGAGTCTCAAATAGGTGTGGATATCTGCTCCGCATATCCCGCTCGGTCTCCCAAGTAGCCTCCTCCACGGCCTGATCTCTCCACTGTACCTTCACTAAAGTTATATCCTTTGACCTCAACTTTCGAACCTGCCAATCTAAAATGGCCACCGACTCCACATCATATATCAAATCACCATCCAGTTGAACCGTGCTGAAATCCAAAACATGAGACGGATCGCCAACATACTTTCAGAGCATAGAACCAAGAAATACTGGATGCACCCCCGACCAACTAGGTGGCAAGGCAAGCTCGTAAGCCACCTCTCCAATCCTTTGAAGCACAACGACCCGATATACAGGGGGCTCAACTTGCCTTTCTTCCCGAACCTCATAACACCCTTCATGGGTAAAACCTTGAGCAGTGCCTTCTACCCAACCATGAAAGAAACATCATGCACCTTCCTATCAACGTAACTCTTCTATCTAGACTGCGCCGTGTGAAGCCGATCCTGAATCAATTTAACCTTGTTCAAAGCATCCTGAACCAAGTCAGTATCCAACAGTCTAGCCTCCCCCGACTTGAACCAACCCACCGGAGATCCACACCGTCTCCCATACAAAGCCTCATACGAGCCATCTGAATGCTCGACTGGTAGCTGTTGTTGTGGGCGAACTCCGCGAGTGGCAGGAACTGATCCCAAGAACCCCCAAAATTAATGACACAAGCGTGTAGCATGTCCTCTAATATCTGAATCGTGCGCTCGGACTGTCCGTCCGTCTGAGGGTGAAATGTCGTGCTCAACTCAAACTGGGTGCCGAAGTCTCGCTGTACTGCTCTCCAAGATTGTGATTAAACTTCGTGCCTCGATCTGAAATGATGGACACTGGCACACCGTGAAGGCGGACAATCTCTCGGATGTAAATCTCAGCCAACCGCTCCGAAGAATAGGTAGTACCAACTGGAATGAAGTGCCCAGAGTTAGTCAGCCGATCCACAATCACCCAGATAGCATCGAACTTCTTCAAAGTCCGTGGAGCCCAACTACGAAATCCATGGTGATCCGCTCCCACTTCCACTCTGGAATCTCTAACCTCTGAAGCAATCCACCCGGCCTCTGATGCTCATACTTCACTTGCTGACAGTTAAGGCACCAAGATACAAATCCCACTATATCCTTCTTCATTCTCCTCCACCAATAATGCTGCCTCAAGTCCTGATACATCTTCACGGCGCCCGGATGAATGGAATACCATAAACTGTGGGCCTCGTCAAGAATCAACTCACATAGTCCATCCACATTGGGCACACAAATTCGACCCGCATCCTCAATAACCCATAATCCCCAATAGTCACATCTCTGGCATCACCGTGCTGAACCGTGTCCTTAAGGACAAGCAAATGGGGATCATCATACTGGGGCTCTCTGATGCGATCATATAAGGAAGACCAAGAAACCACACAAACTAGAACTCGGCTGGGCTCCGAAACATCCAATCTCACGAACTGGTTGGCCAAAACCTGAACATCAACTGCAAGAGGTCTCTCTCCCACGGGAATGAATGCAAGACTACCCATACTCACCGCCTTTCTACTCAAGGCATCGGCCACCATATTGGCCTTCCCGGGATGATACGGATGGTGATATCATAGTCCTTTAGCAGCTCTAACCATCTTTGCTGCCTCAAATTTAGATCCTTCTGTTTGAATAAGTGTTGGAGGCCCCGATAATCGTAAACACCTCACAAGACACACCATAGAGATAATGCCTCCAAATCTTCAGTGCATGAACGATGGCAGATAACTCCAAATCATGAACAGGGTAGTTTTTCTCATGACGCTTCAACTGGCGCTAAGCATAAGTAATCACTCTACCCTCCTGCATCAAGACACATCCAATACTGATATGAGAAGCATCATAATATACTGTATAAGAGCCTGAAGCTGAAGGCAAAACTAGAACTGGAGCTATAGTCAAAGCAGTCTTGAGCTTCTGAAAGCTCTCCTCACACTCATCCAACCACCTGAAAGGAGCACCCTTTTGGGTCAATTTGGTCAAGGGTGATGCAATAGACGAGAATCCCTCCACGAAGCGACGATAATAACCGGCCAAGCCAAGAAAGCTTCGAATCTTCGTGGCTGAGGATGGTTTGGGTCGACTCTGAACCGCCTCTATCTTCTTCGGATCCACCTGAATACCCTCACTGGACACTACGTGCCCTAAGAATGCTACTGAGCTGAGCCAAAACTCACACTTGGAGAACTTGGCAAAAAGCTTCTCCTCCTTCAACTGCTGTAACACAATCTTCAAATGTTGGGCATGCTTCTCCTGGCTACGAGAGTACACCAGGATATCATCAATGAACACTATAACAAACGAGTCGAGATAAGGCTGAAACACACTGTTCATCAGATGCATGAATGCTGCTGGGGCGTTGGTCAGCCCAAAAGACATCACAAGGAACTTATAATGACCATAACGAGTCCTAAATGCTGTCTTTTGAATATCCGAGTTCCGAATCTTCATTTGGTGATACCCAGACCTCAAATCGATCTTGGAGAACACCCTCGCTCCCTGAAGCTGGTCAAACAGATCATCAATACGCGGCAAAGAATACTTGTTCTTGATTGTAACTTTGTTCAACTGCCTGTAATCAATGCACATCCTCATAGTACCATCCTTCTTCTTCAGAAACAGAACTGGTGCACCCCAAGGTGACAACGCTAGGACGAATAAAACCCTTATCAAGGAGTCCCTGAAGCTGCTCCTTCAATTCTTTCAACTCAGCCGGTGCCATACGATACAGTGGGATGGAAATGGGCTGAGTGCCCGGCACTAAGTCAATACCGAAGTCAATGTCCCTGTCGGGCAGCATGCCTAGTAGATCTGCAGGAAACACATCCGGAACTCCTGCACCACCGGAGCAGAATCAATAGTGGGAGCATCAACACTAACATCCCTCACAAAGGCCAAATAAGATAAACAACCTTTCCTAACCATCCGCTGGGCCTTCAAATATGAAATCACTCTGCTGGGAACATAGTCTAGAGAACCTCTCCACCCAATCCTTGGCAATCTCCGCATCGCCAACGTCACAGTCTTAGCGTGATAATCTAGAACATCATGGCAGGGCGACAACCAATCCATACCCAAAATCACGTCAAAGTCCACCATACTAAGTAGCAAAAGATCAACTCTTGTCTCCAATCCCCCAATAGTCACCACTCACGACCAATATACACGGTCCATAATAATAGTATCGCCCACGGGTGTAGAGACATGAACAGATGAAGCTAAGGACTCACGGGGCATATCTAAATGATGAGCAAAATACGATGATACATATGAATAAGTGGAACCAAGGTCAAATAATACAGAGGCATCCCGGGACAAACTGAGAAAATACCTATGATCACTGCATCTGAAGCAATAACATCTGGTCTGGCAGGAATAGCGTAGAATCAGGCGTAACCGCCCCCTAATCGGCCTCCCCCTCTAGGGCGACCTCTAGCTGACTGGGCCCCACCCCGAGCTGGCTGAGTGGGTGGTAAAGTAACGGGTGCTGAAGTCGTAGGCTGACTCCTCTACTAAGCTGGACCTCTTGTAAGGCGTTGACAATACCTGTTGATGTGACCCATATCTCCACACTCGAAACAACCCCTCCTTGCGAATAGCAGTGGGGACTAAAGGGAGCTCCGAGCACCAGAATACTCGCTAGAAGAACCTGGTGCCGGTGAGCCCTGAACTGAAGGTGCATGGGACGAACTATGAGCTGGAAGGGCACTAAGAGATTACTGACCTTGATGTGTATCGTATGAACCATGGCCGGATGATGCACCACAGTGAACAGGACGAGCCGTTTGAGCATGCCTATAAGGACGACCCCTGCCGTGGTGGAATTGACCCTCAGAAGGAACATCACTGAAACCACCCGGTCCTCGAGGCCTCTTAGCCTCCCTCTCACCCGCTCCTGACTTCAGACCATCTCTATTTGCCGAGCAATGTCGACTACTTCATCAAATGTAGCACCAGATACCCTCTCCCGAGTCATAAGAAATCGCAGCTGATATGTGAGGCCATCAATGAACTCCTGATCCTCTCCGTGTCAGTGGGAACCATCCAAACTGCGTGACGAGCCAACTCAAAAAACCTCATCTCGTACTGCGTCACAGACATGCCATCCTAACGAAGCTGCTCAAACTGTTGCGTAGCTCCTCTCTACGAGACTGTGGCACGAACTTCTCCAAGAAGAGAATGGAGAACCCTGCCATGTAAGTGGTGCTGCACCAACCGACCTGCGCCTCTTATAAGCCTCCCACCATCTGAAGGCAGCCCCAGAAAACTGGAAAGTAGTGAACGAGACCCTACTAGTTTCCAGAATACCCGCTGTCCGAAGCATCTGCTCGCACTTATCCAGAAAGCCCTGAGCATCCTTTGACTCAGCACCGCTAAATGATGGAGGTCTAAGTCTCCAAAATCTCTCAAGTCTCCTCCGCTCATCATCAGGCATAACGGGGACTATCGGAGCTTGAGCAACTGCAACCGGTTGGGCTGCTAGTGCCTCCCGGGTCTGGAGTCCCTGCATCAACTGCTCGGGTGTACGGGCGGCGGGGTCTGAGTACCTGCCCCGGCTTGAGAAATGGCTGCTGCGGCTATAACAGAGACCGCCTGAGCAAGACTGGTGCACATGGTCAGAATCTGAGCTAAGGCCTCCTGAAGGACTGAAATCACGATGGGCACAGCTGGTGCCTGAGCTGACCCCACTGGCTCAACTGCATCTGGTACCTGCTCCTGAGCTGGAGCGACTGGTGGGTCTACAGGTGCTGTCCTAGCTGCTGTAAGAGCTGCACCCCTGCCCCTGCCGCGACCTCGGCGTTCGCGGCCCTAACTGGTGGTACTGGTGGCTGTCCATCTGTCCAGTACTAGCGTCCTCACCATCTATGAGAGAATAGAATAACAGGAATTTAGTTATCAGAGTCAACAAATCCGTGCGACGAGATTACAAGAATGTGAAATTTCCTAAGGGCTCGGCAGCCTCTCGAAGATAAGTAGAGACGTCTCCATACCGATCCGCAAGATTCTACTAAACCTGCTCATGACTCGTGAGACCTATGTAACCTAGGCTCTAATACCAACTTTTCACGACCCAAAACCAACCGTCGTGATGGCGCCTATCGTGGAACTAGGCGAGCCAATTACTCAACTATTCTGACATAACCAAAATCTTTAAAACGAAAAATACGGAAGCAGTTAATATTTGAAGAAAACCTTTGAAAACATAAATATACACGCAACCCAATACAAAATCTCCCCAAAACCGGGGTGTTACCGAGTACATGAGCATCTATAACGGAAGATAGTCTAATACAAAGTCTAAAGAGTAAAAACTGAAATACAAGTAAGGACAACGAAGGAGGGTCATGGTCTGCGAACATTATGCAGCTACCTCGATAGTCACTCTAGATCCTGACTCCACACTCAGCAGCCTTCGTGACCAGGAGCACCTGGATCTACACACGAGGTGTAGGGTGTTGCGTGAGTACAACTAACTCAGTAAGTAACAAATCCAAACTTTGGACTGAAAGTAGTGACGAACTCAACCAGCACAATTCAATATAGAAGTAACAGTGTAGAAATGTAGGCATGCTTTCAAGTTCAGCAGATAAATTCAAAACAATAAAATATTTCAAATCTGAATGATAAGAAGAATATAACTTCTCTACTTCGATATGCCCATGCACATGCTGTATGTGATGCACCATGTTGTTAGCCTCATGTGCTCACACTCTCAATTGCTCAATCACTCAGTACTATATATGGCCCATCCGGCCTAGGAAAGTTCCATCCTGGAATATATACATCGACTAACCATCAGCCACCCAGTACTGAGTAGGGCCAATCTAGCCCGTGGGGAAGATCCATCTCCGAGTATATAATGCTTCTGACAAGATCCATGTCCAGGGAAAATCCATCCTTCAATATAATCAACCACGCTCACTGGGGGTGTGTGCACACTCCGGAGGGGCTCTTTAAGCCCAAGCGCCATAATAAATCAATATAACTGCTGCAACGTGCAACCTGATCCCATAAATGTCACTCATAGCCAGGCCCTCGGCCTCACTCAGTCATCAATCTCTCTAGTCTCTCTCATGGGTTTACCATGTCAATGAAACTAGCCCGAAAATAATGATATGATGCATCAATAAATAATAACAGAGACTGAGATATGATGTGAAATGAATGAATATGACTGAGTACGAATATCAATGAAATCAGTAAGACAATAGCAAGCAACGATCACTATGGGTTCCAACAGTACCAACATCTAGTCTAAACATGATCTTGAGCAAGTTTAACAGCTTAATTACTTTATCACATGATGAAAACATGAACATCAACAAGATAAGTCCACTATACAATGCCATGGGATTGACCAGGTCACAATTCTCAGGGTGCCCGCCCGCACGCCTGTCACTTGGCATGTGCGTCACCTCAACACCAATCATATAACACATATTTCGGGTTTCGAACCCTCAGAGCCAAGTTTAGAAGTGTTACATACCTCAATCCGAGCAAAACTCTACTCCAGCACGCCTTTGCCTCACAAATTCGGCCTCCAAATGCCTCGAATCTAGCCATAAATAGTACGATACAATCAATACGGCTAAAAGTATCAATTCTACAAGAAATTACAAAGTTATAACTCAAACAAAATTCGAAATCGGCTCAAAGTCGTCCCCCGGGCCCACGTCTCAAAGTCCAACAAAATCACCAAACCCGGAAGCCCATTTCAACCCCGAGTCTAACCATATCAGATTTACTCAAATCCGATAACAAAATCCCACTCAAAACCTCAAAAATCTAGCCCAAGAACTCGTCTTCACTTTCCTCAATTTTCCACCCCAAATCACAAATTTAATGGTAGAATCAAAGGCATAATCATGAAAATTAACCAAAACTAGATAGGAATCACTTACCCCAAACACCCACGTGAAAATCCCTCCAATAGTCGCCTTCTACCGAGCTCCCAAATCAATTTTGTGATATGAACTCGAAACCCTCATTTTTGAATCTTTTATTCTGCCCAGTTACGCCTTCATCGCGAATGAGACCATCCTCCCGCGTTCGCGAAGCACAAAATAGTCTACCCCTCTATTTTGCCTTACGCGAACACGCAGACATCCATGCGAACGCGAACTAATGCTTTATCAAACCTACGCGATCGTGGCCCTCTTCAAGCGATCGCGAAGAACAAATGCGTGACCCTAGCTTCTGCCTCCTATACCCTACGCGAACGCTACCTTAGCCACGCGTTCGCGAATCACAACATCCCACAACTACGCGATCGCATCCCCCTTCTCGTGAACGCGTAAAACAAAGTCCTCCATTGCCCTACTAAGCCTACGCGATCGCGGACCTTCCCACGCGATCGCGTATAAGGAAACTAGATTAGTGCACCAGAAAATCTGCAGCTATAACACCAAGTCCAAAATTGGTCCGTTAACCATCTGAAACTCACCCGAAGCCCCCGGGACCTCAACCAAACATACCATCAAGTCCCAAAACATCATAGTCGTCTTCTTTCATCTTTTTTTCTCCCATGCTTTCCGTTGGTCAACAACCAACCAAAGTGCTCTATACTTCTTCACTACTCGTATAGGCTTGGTGGAGTTAAGCTGTATTGAGGGAATTGTTTTGTCTCAATCAATCAAGAATGCTTCAACCGGATAAATTCACTATTAATCTACGCTCATTGATGAGACAACGACATTGAGAAGAAAGTATACCCTTTGTCACCAAACTTAGTCGAACACTCAAATCACCTCTAACAACATCAAAACACAAATAGATTCAAGCCTAATGAACTTTGAGTTTCCAAATCTCTACAACCGACGCCTAAAACTACTAAATCACGTCCGATTGACCCCAAATTTTACACATAAGTCCCAGATGACACCACGGACCTGCTCCAACTTTCGGAATTGGAATCCGACCCTGATATCAAAAAGTCTACTCTCGGTCAAACTTCCCAAAAATTTAACTTTCGCCAGTTCAAGCCTAATTCAACTACAGACCTCTAAATCACAGTCCGGACACGCTTCTAAGTCGAAAATTACCTAACAGAGCCATCAAAATTCAAATCGGGGGTCGTTTACACATAAGTCAACATCCGGTCAACTCTTCCAATTTAAGCTTTTCATTTTGAGACTAAGTGTCTCAATTCGTTCCGAAATCTCTCCGGACCCGAACCAACTAACCCGATAAGTCATATAATAGCTAAAAAGCATGAAAGGAGCAGTAAATGGTGGAACATGGGCTACACTTCTCAAAATGACCAGCCGAGTCGTTACACCTAAAAATCTATACTTGACGTCTTATGGTTATACCACTTGGCATCATATAACTATTTACTTCTCTTTTTTTTTTTTTGTGTGTGTGTGTGTGTATATTTATATATAAAGACTACTATATTAGAAAGAAACTAATCCCCAATTTAAATTGGCAATTTGTTATATCTTTATTTTTTGTTTTTTTATTTTAAAATAATTTTAAGACTCCAAATTGAAACCATACCCCAATTTGAACTGGCAATTTTTTATTTCTTTAGTTACGTTTTTTATTTTAAAAATAATTTTAAAACGCCAACTTGAAACTATTCCCCAAATTGAATAGGTAGTTTTTTTTAATTATTAATATTTTTATTTTTTTATTGTAGCTAATTATTAATTCAAATAGAGTAACCTATTAATTCAAAATTTAAAAAGGATTTTTTAGTTAAAAAGATAGTTTATTTTGTTTTAACAATTTCACTTGGCTTTTTGTGGTTATGCCACCTTAACCTCAATCACTAAACCAACACTCTCCTTTTTGGTCACATTGATGATATTGACTTTATCATTAGCAACTTACCCAATTGTTCAATCAATCAACTACACCTATATTATCAGTGATATGAATTCTCTGTTCCCATTCTGCTCTATCAAGATCCAATTTATCCTAGATAATTAAAGAATTTATGATAGTCAGACTATTTTATGCATATCGTTAACCTACAACGATTCTCTTTATTTGAATTATGAATTAGAAAGCGATTATACTTTGCAAAACCACGCTAGCATAGCTAAACATACTCAAAACAAACTAAATTGACAGCTTTGCAACTTGAGAAAGACAAGTTGGATTAGAAAATGCAAAGTCTGGAATTGTAGATAAGCCTGATGACAATTGTATGTGACATTTATAAGTTGATATTTTGATACAACATGACCCTGTGAAAATGAGGTAAAATTCGAGAAGTGGAAGGGAAAACGTATTATTCCTTCCACCCCAAAAGAATGGATGGTACATCAACCACAAGTGTTTGGAACCTACAGAATATTTGAACCAAAATAAATAAAGGTTCTACATATTCAATATCTATGTTTTCCTTTCTTGTATCTGATTTTGGAGGAGAAGAGGTGTTCAGTGTAAATGAATTGGCCTAAGATCAAATAGCCTTTAGTCCTGCCAGCCCCCGAAGCTTCTCACACAGTACAAAAGTAATCATGGTTTGTGGAGCCAATCTTGCAAATATTGTAAGGCCTCTGAAATTTTTTCAAATTTAAGAAACAATTAAGTAATGTATTAACCAGTAACTTTGTAAAGTCACAGGAACTAAATTACTAACAGCAAAATCAGGCATGTTTCAACTTACCCTTTGTAAAGACCAGAAGGACCTTCAGTGCGAAGTACCTGGAATCACAAGGTTTCTTGAAACATAAGTTCAAGATCATCTGAGTTTTTTAACAGTATAATCACAATTCACAAGCATTGCCAAAATTTTCCTAAATGTTTTTCCTAACCACTAGTGCTCTATATATCCTATCCTACGTCCGCACAACCCCTAGATATGGCTTTGCAGTAGCTCATTCCCGATGAGATATTTTACCATTCAGTTCTTCCCCTCTTTAATAAGTTTTTGTTAGGATTTTGACAAAAGGATGGATGAAAGTCGAATATAATTTTATCCCGAATGCAAAACTGAACGCCTAGTGAAGAAGACTTGACTATGTTAACAACTACGCTCTGTAAAAAGTCAAAAACAATGGAATAACTTGCTGAACTCAATTGTAGGTAAATAACCATAGGAAAGGGTGGAATAAGAGGTTGCAAAGTAACAACCTGATATGCACAGTGCAATCCATTTCTATACATTCCGGCACAACTTATTTCTCTCTGCAACATAAGACGGGTTTTAACCATGTCCATTGGTGCTGTCATAAGTGTGCTTACTGTCCCTGCAATGGTACTTGTGCTTCATAATATGCAAAAGAAGTATTAGCATATAATGGACTGCAAATGATGAAAAGTAAAAATATTTTTTCTCTTAAAACATAAATTGAAGATGAGAATATTCTTGAAGCACCAACTCAGACAGGTGGAATAAGAAATTAATCTCCGCATATTATGCTATATATACATGCAGAAGCCCATGACAGGAAGAGACTAAAAACTCTGGGAATAGAAGGGCTATCAAAACATAGTCGCTTTTAGTTCCAGTGCATCCCAATAACACTCCAACACTTGGAAAAGATTACCCGTGTTCGTTGTGTATAATTTAGATATGCATGCTAGCAGGTCCTTTGGATCATTTTTAAAAATCAGTTACTGGCACAATGAAAGACATGGAAGATAAATATACTAAATGCAGGCCCACTCCTGGATATACTTTTTCTTGCTAATGAGTCTAACTTAAAACCATCATTTTAATAGAAGTACTCAGTAGCCTTGCATCTAGAAAAGAAGGTGCATGTGTTGCTTCAACTTAATCATAAAAACTCATATTCTCTAAGAATAGCGAGCATATTTGAATGTATTTACAGTGATGGAAAGTGTGCCTACATGAGATGAAGATGAAATCCTTCCTCCAGGTGAGTATACTTTATAAGTGCCTGCTTGGATTCATCATAAGTCGCCAACTGAGATGCAGTCAAAGTGGCAGCTCGGGCCATAGCAGGCCCAACTCCCTTCCAAAGAGATCGTACACCCTCTTCTGAAGCGATTCTCCTCATTTCATGGATTGGTCCCAAGCTCGATCTTGTGTTCATTTGCAGCCGTACCTGGAAACAAGTATAATAAATGAGGACCGTTCAGTGGAACCAATAAAGCCTTCAGAAGAGAATACCTTCAGGACTTCGACAGGATTGGTCAGTGCAGTGGCTATGGCTCCTGAGAATGCTCCAGATGCAATCTTCACCAAGATATTGGTGGACCCAAAAGCCAATTCACAGAGATATTTAGATGGTTCATATAAGCCTAAACGGAGGCCACCATAAAGAACTGACCTTGTCAGTGCAGGTGCCAATCCCAGATACAAGGACCTCAGCCCTTCACTTTCGACTACTTGAAGAGAAAGCCTTCCCTATAACCAATCAAATGGGACATAATCACATAAGCAGCAGCTACTGATCCTCATATATGGTTCTAAGCAACAAAAACGGATGAAAAACCAGAAAGTATAAGCTTCATCTCATACCATTCCGACCAAAGGACCCCTCTGACCAACAAGTTGCATCTGCAGTCTAACTTTTATAACATCTGCACATAATAAGCAAGATCATGCATCTTTATTTAGAAAAAGACCACCATTCTCTAAAAGACAACTAAAGTAACGTTGAGGGAGGGGAATTAGAGTATGCATCCATTCCTTCCATATCATTGGGCAGTTTTTGATTTTCCAGTTAAAATTATATAAAGGCTCAAGTACATGGAAGAGTAACAAGATAGCGTGAGAGTTGAGACATTCATGTACTTAATTTTCCAAAGTGGAATGCTTGATCTCATTTCATGCTCTTGAGTAGTATAAATCAATAGTGATTATATATGAACTCAGAAGTTTTAGATAGTTATATGAGAAAATATGTTTGGAACTATTTTGTTCTTTTTAAAAGGAAAGGTAATTTAGCATGACTGACAACACACTCCAGTAAAACGTAGGACGAACAACTAAAATATCCCCAAATCTTTTATGAAATTTTGCAACTCAAAAGTCACATCATCGAACGGATTAGTATTTGTTCCTATGAAACACAAGAGTGAGATGATCCAGTCTTGTCTGATTGTAATGAAGGATCTTCTACCCTGACCTTTAATTAAATTGTCCAAGCAAAAACAAAGTGATAGCTAATTCTTAGTCTCATTTTTTCACCATCATAGAAGAATACTAAGCAACATTTTCAGCTAAAGTTTGCTCCTTTAAGCCAGTCCTTTACATCTTAAGCTCAACGAACAAAACTGACTTCCAAATTCAATAGAGTGGTAGCTGGTATGTGCTAGAATCAATAAATAAGCATTAAAACAGATACTACTAATTAAGTGAAGAAAAAACCTAAAGGATGAGTGATGCCAGTAGCAGCAGCAACAGACATTCCACTGGTACCAAAATGTGACACAACATCAGAGGCTGAAACTCCCCATTTTCGTCTCTCCATTGATCCTGTAAAAGATTAGGAAAACAAAATCAAAATACATTAAGAGAAAAGAATTACTAACTTTTTTCCCATAACGAGGTACAATAAACTATGCTGGATTCTGAAAAACAAAATCAAAATTTGATGGATAAAGCAACATATTGAATTGGTATATAGAAGAAATGGCGGTTCAATCAAGAACCTGAAGAGAGAGTTTTTCCGGTTACCGGCGTTGAGTCGCCGCCCATTCTATTATTTTTTTTCTGAAATGGGTCTGCTGCGTTTCTGCTTTTTTTTTTTTTTCCTTCTAAATGATTGAATTGAAACGTGAAAGAGCGCTTATTTCAGATAATAACTGAATCTGTTAATGGTGCGCTTTCCAAGAAAGCTCTATTCCTGGTTGGTTGGTAACTTGGTATCCTTCGGCCTGCCTCATGCCTATTTAGACCCTATTTTTCCATTATTTAATTCTCTCCATAAATCTGGGTCAAAAAGAGAAAAACAAAAGATTCTCTCAAAAATAAATAGCCCCTGCATTTTCAATTTTCAGCCTGATAATATAGAATCTAGTTAGTATAAAATAGAGGTTCATGCAATAGTCAACATTATAAAGGCTATTAATCACGTGGTCAAATATTTTGCCCCTGCTGCTAACAAAGAAAGACTGGTTGATGTAAATGCTGGGCCGTCAAATAATCAAATTTAATTTAAAGTAAGTTGAATCACAATGTGATGGCAATGCACTTCTATATTTTTTTCAGCATGACTAATAGGGGTTTTACTGCGAAAAGCTTGATGTGTAGAAACAGATCATGGATACATTTAGGGGTCTTTTAGTTCAAATACAAGTTATGAAAGGATTAATTATATAAAGATTGTATAATCAAAGATCAATAATGTAGGAAATGTAATATGGAACGGTGATTAGTAATGCACGGATAATTTGTTGTTGGGTGTTTGATTTGTTGTACTAAGAAATTAGTTTTGAAGATCACGAGGATGTTTATATTTAGTTGGTTTAATCAATGTATTGCTAATATAGTACTCTTATTCTACATTATATCCCGTATAAAATAGTACATAGATACCTAGCACTTATGCACATATTATTTTATGATGAAAATCAAAATAGTCACCAAACGATGTATAAAACAATGCTGAATTTTACACAATGACCATTCCTCCTAGAAGTCAACCAGACAACGACCGTTCTAGCTCAGTTGCATGCCCTGAAGCTTAAAAGCAAGTCACAGGTCAAATAACATCATGCCAGCGGCCAATGCCACTATTGCAGTGTAACCCATACCGATGGCACACTGTGAATCTCAAGCATACACGCTATGCTACATCATCCTTAACATAATGATCCTACATATGAATAAAATTCAGATTGCATGAAGCAAATCAACAGCACCATGTTACTCCTCCATAACACAAACAACAAATTCAAGACAAATCCCAAAAGGGAAGGTGTCAGCATTATGGTTCTCCACTTGTACAGGAAGAAATACAATCATGTCATCTTTTTTAACCCAGAACCCCTCAGATAAGTCATGTGACCTTGTCTTTGCCATCAGCAGATCTGAGAAATGAACTTCCTTGTTGATGAACTTGACCTGTAGCTCATCAGTTTCATAAGCATAACTTTAACTAAGACATGGAAGATTTGAGGTTGCAGATTGCAGCAGTTTAGTGACGAGGTGCAGATGGTCCCCCAAAGGAATAGCGAGATGAGACTGAAGTTGAGGAGTATCTAGGCTCATCCCTAAGAAGGTGATATTTTAGGCCATAGTCTGGTGGAAGTTGAGAAGCATACGGTGGATATGCTCTTTCATTTTCAGTATGAAATCTTTCAGTATCGCCTCTGATGTCAATTGCAGAATAGGGATCCCTTGCAAAAGACTCTCTTCCAGCCAAAAAGTATGACTCTACAGGTGTTACCACCGTCCTAGGCAGAGAGAGATATCGGTTCACAAGAGATGCAGTACTCTCGTCATAAGGATTATATGTATCCTTAACATGATTTGGTAAACCATGATTGGTAGGTATGTCTGAAATAACTGTAGTACTGCTTTCTACAGCAGGAGCAACAGTAACAGGTATTTCAACGCGAGCCTTGAGGCCATAAGTTCGGTACTCCTTTTCGCTCGGAAATAAAGGTTCAGAGTACACAGTTTCTTTCCGTGCTAAAGTTACATCGCTACAAACACTGGCAGGATTCCTTCGGAGCTGCTCCCTTCCTTGTTCAGAATCATAATGATCCAATTTGCGGTCAACTACTGCAGAAGCAGTAGGCTGCAGATGCTTTGCTGATTGAAGACCATAGCTTCTATATTCTTTCTCAGTGAGAAAACGGGGTTGACTCTCAACCTCTCTAGGCATGACATAGTGGCCTGCAAGCTGCTGCCTTTCATGACTATATGATGAAAAATTCTCACCTGCTTTGCTTCTACTGTATTGCATTCCATATACATGCTCCTTAGAAGGTTCCTCCCTAGGCAAAGGTGCTGCCGATGGTGGCCAAATAACTGGCTCAGACACAGAATGTTTGGAAGTTGGATGTAGCCGTGGTGCAGGTCTAAACAGTTTTATCAACTGCTCTACCTGCTCAAAGGTGAACATAGGGGCCACAAAATTGACATCAAATTTTAGGTAGATAACAGTCTTTCTCCAAGTACAACTGGTCGATGAGGGAGGTGTGTTGTTACCTGCTTAGATGTCAACTCAGTCTTGAACTTGTGCGTCCTTTCATCATAATTGTCTTTAATTGCTCTCTTGAACAAATTCTCCGGCAGTGGAAGGCAGTCCCTGTCAATCCTGAAGTGAACCTGTTGGATGACCAATCATCAGTAAATACACCTTAAAGACTGTGGAACAATATGAAATCATAAGAATTTGCAATTAAAAAAGAAAGCACAGTTGACCTGGGCTGGAAAATCACCACCAAATGCTGCTGGTTCAAGTTTCATTCCACCAGAAGATGACGCCTCAAAAATACCATACATGAGCTTAAGATCAAAATCAAAGAGAAAAAGCTTGAGACCGGGTTTGATTCCCATAATAATGTCTTTCTTCATAGCTGAGACACCCATCACATGATATCTAAAACAATCGTCTTTGGTCTTTGCATTGCACATGAAAATCACTCCACCGATACTCTTTTCAGTTTTTCCATCCTTCTTCACATCTACACTCATTTCACTTGTACTTCTCTTTTCTTTGCTTCTACTGCTTATGTATTGGGACTTTCTAGCATCTTTTTTATCAAAATTATTTCCTTGGTTGCCATCTTTTGCCGCCTTCTCCTTGTTTCTGGATTGAGATTGTGGAGCGCCCTCAGCTTCTTTCATTTGTGCAGAGTTTAAGTTAGAGGGCTTTTTTGCAAGTTTACCTTTAGCCTTTAGTTCCTTGGGGTTTTTATTGTCTCGAGGTAAATTTCCAGAACTAGATGCAGCAGCATTATTTCTCTTTTTCTTGTTTTTCTTGGAAGCCATACTCGTCCCTGCTAGTTTTTTCCCTAAGAAAAACTATAAGCATGAAAGACAAATTCCTGAAAATAGGTTTCATAAAACCAGGTATTTCTGCTAGCTAACAAGCTACAGACTGTTGGGACAGAGTGACAGACATAGTTTGTCATAAAATTTGTACAATAAAAGAATAGGTCTATTATGAAAGACATGCAGACCTACAAGGACCTGAATGCTTCTGAATTTACTGACAAAGATGATTCATTTACATTCCACTATCATCACTTCATTGGAATCTATCTGCAACTCTATTTTTTATGATAAAATAAAAAGACCCTCATATCATTCTACATAATGAAGTTCTTTAAGTTGACAGTTGCAGGATCATGGTCTCTCTTTCTCTCTCTTGTGGTATACGAGTGGTGTTTGGCCAACTTACGTGTACCTCGACAGTTTTACTAGGTGCCGCATCATCAAATACTACAGGTCAGGCGTAACTTTGTCCATTAAAGTTTAGGGAGATGGGACAAAATCAATTGTCAATTAAAATTTTTTTTGCCTCTAATCGATATGAACCCTAGTCTTCCGTGGTTTTCATTACAACTTCATCAACTACTATGCCACACCCTCGGGCGCAAGATCGTGTTGTCTCTGAACTACCTCTAATGAAAATCACCAAGTTTACAAAACATAACTAACCTACTCCTTCAAAAGGATGAGAAAATAGCCAGTTCTCAACATGCTACCTCATGATACTTTTTTTATTTCTCTTTTTCATTCTCCTCACAAGCAGTTTTCATTAAAATGTGTGTGTTTATGAATAAATGAGTATTTTCTTCAATAAATAAAAGGAGCAACTGTACATGTATCCAGTTAACTGATTGACTAAACTGCTTTTCTGCAGTCACTCTCCTAAAGCGACAAGTAACATCTTGTTGGAGGACAAGAATTCAACTTTTATAAAACAGTTTTACGGCAATCCTAGATAATTAGTATCATCATACAATACAACCTACTTTGTGATGACTATTCCCTTCATTTCATTTTATATGACTGTGATTGACTGGGCACAAAGCTTTAAGAAAAAAAGGAAGACTTTATGCACATACCAAAAGTATTCTTAAAACTTGTGTCTTAAGCATTCCATGACATCTAAGAGCATGTCATTGAGGATAAAATATGGAGTTTAAAGTTAAAGGTTCTTCAAATATAGAAGGTATCATTCTTTTTAGAAACAGACCAAACAAGGAAAGAGTGTTATACAAAACGGAATGAGGGAGTAGAAATTATTAGTTATTGCAGAAGTGCAGATTTATCTGATATATCCTAACATTGTTGAAGTCTTTTACGTTGGCAAAAACTTATTAACGTTCGTCAACACTTCATAAAAAAGGAGCCATTTTTTTTTTTGTGAAGACTCAGACAGAGTTCTAATTCTGTCACATCAAGACATAAATATTTCTCCAGCAACCTGATGTGACACTGTGACCAGACGAGAAGAATCTTTTTTTCATACACACCCAAACTGTTCCATTTCTTTATGTTGCAGTTCCACTTCTACCGAAACATTTCCAACTAAGAGGTAAGAAAACTCAAGTCATTATGGGTCAAATACTCAGAAATAATTTCTAAATAAATGCTTTAGATGATTGGGGGCTTTTTGTAGACAATGACAGATTGTCTGATAATGAGCAAGGAATATCTTGTCTTTCTGCTAAACAGGATGAATTGAACACATAATTTTTACCTTATAAAAACAAGGATGAATTGAACATATAATTAATTAGATGTTTTTTTACGAATGTCAACTAAGCATCGCAAGTAAATTGCTAAAGTTGTTCAATTTTCATATAAATGTCTCTACTTTATGTATCGTTCTCGTATCAGTGTATTTTCCAAACGAATCAATAGAAAAAAATGGCCTAGTTTCTTTCTTTCTTTCTTTCACCTTTTTCAGGAGAGAAGCTCAGAAAACTAGTTTAAGCATAAGTAAAGGCAGACCACGAGCACTTTGAACCACATGAATGCAAAATTAACTAGTAAGATTCACAAACTATGACATATCGGAAAAGGAAGCCTCGTTATGCAAAAAGGAGCAGCTACACAAGAAATTACAACAAAATATATAACATAATTTGGATAAAACCGTCTAGAATCATCGGAAAGAGGAATTGGGGTTTATGTGCCGGTCAATTTCACCGGAGAAAGAGGAACACTTACCAGTAAAGTTCACCGGCGAAAGAGTGAGGGTCGCACAAGCAGAGACCAAATTGATGTTAGCCTTTTAGGAAGTGGGTTATTGGGCCGAAATCAGTCCGAATTAGGATCCGAATTTGATATCCTTCTGGGCCGCATGGACCGGTTACTTACCTCAGCTTATTATGGGATTTTGGCTCGATAAGACAATGTACCCACATAATCGTAAAAATCGTAACGAGACCTCTTATTTGGTCGCTCCCATTTAACTTGTAATCTTTTAACTTTTTTTAACCAGTACCCAATATTTAGACCTTCTCCTCCTTCTACTCCTCCTCCTCCTCCTTCTTCTCTGTGAAAAATAAAGGTGGCGATGAATTTATATGGTTTTTGTGAGCATATTTTAAGGTGATTTATGACATTTTACAGTGCTGAGCTACTGTGGCGCTTTATTTTTTACTATTGCTGAGAATTTCTTCTTTTTGTTTCTTAATTGCAAAATGGGTTTGTTGGATTTATTATTGTTTTGACAAATTGATGATTGGGGTTTGTTCTTGATGATATTTGGAGGTTATGTTTCAAATTCGAGCTCATTTGGAGTAGATTTAGGTGTTAAATCATGTATTGTATTATTGAAATTCGAAAAGAAATTTCCGTTTTTGGGCAATTTATACTTCAGACCTATTTGGCCTTAGATTCATGAAAACATTTGCACTTTAAACCCTATTTGGCCTTGAGTGTATCCGGAGTGCAATTTCTTCACTTCAAACCTATTTAACCTTAAGTGCATAAAAATATTTATTGCACTTTAAACCTATTAGGCCTTGAGTATATCTTAAGTGCGACAAGTTTAAGTCATTCTCTTTGAATTTGCAACAAGCTTTTGTTCCAAGTCTTAGCCCTTTTATTTTGTTGGAAATTAGGCTACTTAAATAGTTAAATATAATAAAATTCTATTTTTGTCCAAATCCAAATTACACATAAATTTTACACCTTTTTAATCTATTAAGCAAACGAAAAAACAGTCCAAATAAACTTCTTAACAAACACTTACTTTTGAATTTTGTTTTTCTCTCTCTCCATTTATTAAAATGGTACGATAATATTAGTTAGAACCGTCCCAAATATCATTACCATATTTGGTGTAGTTGGAGCAATTGTACATCTCATTATTAGCGTATTTCTATCTATTCTCTATACTATATTAATATTTTATATTAAAAGCAGAAAAGTTTTTATCGAAATATCGTTCGCCTTTTTTAACTTTTTAAAATAAAATTTATGTTGAATAAAATAGTCATTTTATTATTTTTTTAATATTTGGAAAAAAAATATATAACTACTCTTTAAGTTCATTAATTATTTTCCCAATATATAAAATTTAAAATTTTCAATTCCTTTAATTATGGAATTTCAAATACTTTCAATTAAAAGAAGGAAAATTTCGTACTAGGGAAGTTTCGTGGAATATTAAATTTCTACTTGCACTTTCAATTAAAACTAGAAAATTTTCGGTTAGGAATATTAGATTCTCTTTAGGTTTAGGAGGATCTTTTCAGTTAATAAAATTTTTTATAGATTAATTCTTTATAAATATATTGGCTAACATCGAGCACTTAGCATAATTTTTCGGTTTAGGAATCCTTTTTTCTAATTATATATATACAATTTGAACCACACGTAATTTTATCTCATATAAATTCTTTCCTATTTCAAATTATATACCTGAATACTTCTACAAAAGAAGCCAAAATTTCATATTTTCATATCAAATTAAGGATTCTCAAGTTCTCTTTTTTTGAGCAAAATCCTTTTGTATCAATAATTGAATTCTTCACGTATTTGTATTAGTAGTTGAGTTGCATTAATGTACTGTATTAATAGTTAAATTTTGCATTTACGTGTTCAATTAATACATCTTTACTTTGATGTTCCTAATCGAATGACTATGCTATTTATCTTAAAAACTTTTGTACCAACTTTTCAAGAGTCTTTTATTAACATAGAAGTTTTTGTTTCATGCATTGAACTTGGTGCTTTTATTTCTTACTATATGTATAAATTTTGAACAAGTTGTTTGGACTATTACAATTCATAATAAAAAATTAGTTAGGCATTTAACCTAAGTCTTTACCCCTTTTTAATTAATTCGTTATTGGAAAGTGTCAAGTTCATTTAAGTCCATGCAAGAAAAGAAACATCCTTGCTTCCCTATAAAATTATTTTTAATGTGAATTTGTCTTCCAAAATAAAAATATTATAACTCAAACAATTATTTATGGATGAACATATAAAATTGTAACATTGACAGATCCTCTTATCTCTCAATTATATACCGTCTCTTCAAAATAACATATAAAATACTATTATTTTGTGATGAATAATAGATAAAACTAAAGCATATCCTTAGTTTGGAAATTGATGTTAAATATAAATTTTGTGATAATTTGGAAAAAATAGTATTTGAAGTTAAGTTGAAAAAGCTTATTCGAAAACCACGTTCAAACTTATCATTTTAAGTTGTTTCCTAAAAGACGAGATTAAAGATCATATACAGACTAAAATAGTATTATGAGCACTTTGCTTGGACTTCTAAACTGTATTGGGTCGGATATAATCGACCGCGTAAGGAGGATCGAGCCCGGACACAATGCAAGACCCAGTTGCCTCAATCCGGGGTCAGCAAGACGGGTACGAAACTGGAGCAACCGAGATAAGGCAATCGGCATCGGTCGGCAAAGGCACACCTCTTAACGAAAGATCAGTTTCAACCGGATATCTCGTGGATTCCTGATATCTCGGCGGGAGTAAAAATCTCAACCGTTATAGACGTTAAACCATTATTTTAGGAATTCCATCCCATAATTAAAGGGATTTTATCTTGTAATTAGATTTTTACCATATTGAGGAGTCTTCTTTTACCTATAAGAAGGGTATCTACCTTCATTGTAACACACAACAATTACGAGAAAAATACTAAATATCTCAGCTGTCATTTATCAATATCAATCATCTTTTATTGTGTTTCATTCCAGTATCAGCAATCCATTCAAATACAGCGGTTTGATCGTTCTTTTGCTTATTAAAATTCAATTGCATTACATTATATCTTACATTGTATCAAATCAATTCGGACATCCTTAGCACTACGAACAAATTCAATTGTTGCTCGAATTTAAAGGTAAACATAAACCAACCACAATCCACGTGTAAGAATTTTTTTTTTTTTGGTTGAAAGGGACTCGATTATATTGATACTAGTTACCAAAAACAGAAACATCAGGGTGGGTACTGGATGTCCCCTATACCAGACATAGATTTTTTTATAGTATCACCATTACAATCCAAAATAGTTCTACGAAAAACAGTTCCTAAGATGTCTGTCTAAAAAGCTTCATTTTCAAACACCAGAGGAACTACCACCACTGTTATTCTTCCCAAAAAGTTTGTTTTTGCTCCTTCTTTTGCTATCACGTCAGCAACCCCGTTTTGTTCTCTGTAGCTGTGTTTTACCACTGTTCTGCCCATTCTTTAGATCAAAACCTATATTCAGAAGCAATAGAGTCATAAGTGTCATTTTTCATTATTAGCATTCGTATTACCTCTGTAGAGTCGGTAGCTATATCAAGAGGTGTAAGGCCTCTTCCTTTTGCAATCTGAAGTCCCCTTAAAAGAGTGATCACGTCCAATTCACACTCAATAATAAGTAGGAAACGGTCGTTGCAATTATAATACTCAACTTGAGTCGGGGTCAAATTTCACATGGAGTTTTAAGATTGGTATTAAAGTAAATACTCGAGAAGAGAACGTGAAATAACTTAATTATACTTTCAAACAAAGAGGGTGATTGTTATCTAATTTAACAACTAAGAAATTAGACTAAGTAAAAGCAACTAGTGAATAAATTACTTTTTGGTATTTTTATCAAGTAAGAAAAAGCCTAGGGATGTAACCTTCACCTAGGTGCAAACCTACTGGGTATGCTAAGTTAATACTTGTTTGGTAGATTGGGGTGTATTATGACTCTCAATTTTTAAGTACCCACTCAATACCTCTCGGTCATAGAGTGGTTATGCCCAAATTGACTTTCTCAAGACCAAATGGATAGCAATCTAAGTAATTGATATGAGTCCAAGTGGGATTATCCCTATCTCTAGTTCAAATCCTTTAATCGAACTAGTCAAAACTTTAACTCGCTCAATTTCTTGTTAGCCAAATTTTTCTAGACTAGGTTCCTCTTTCTCAAGTAAGAACTAAGTCAAATATGCATAAATCAATATTTGCAACCATTAATTCTAGATATAATGCATAAACATGGTTAGATAACAAACACCCAATCATAAACAAGCATTAGTATTACCAACACTTAAGCGTTACACACTAGGGTTGGGTCACAATCCAAGAAAATATCTAGCTACGCATGATAATTGACATAGGAAAATAAAAAGAAGAAGTAATTGAAGACATAAAACTAGAATTAAGGTGTAAAAATAATGGGTCTTCTCTAATTGTTGCTCCAAATCGCTCAAAATAGCTACATATAACCGCTAGTTGCTGCTATAGTACAAAAGTTGCCTAGAAAAGTATTTCTTGTCTATTTATGGTGTCCAAAATTTCTCTAACAAAATGCCTTTCGGGAGGTTCTGCAGCCACACAATTTGATTTGCGGACAGCACTTCAGCTTCTGCTCTTGCATAGGAGGAGTTCTGCAGCCGCACAATTATCTCTGCGGTGCACTTCTGCTTCTGCGGCCGCACATTTTGGTTGCGGACCGCACTCTCAAGAGGATTCACCCTTGGTCTTTTGCACCTTCTCTGAACTCATCAGATTTTGTCAGTGCGACCAGCTTATGCGGCCACACAATTTGGTGTGCGGGCCGCACTTCTTCGAAACTCCTCATAGGCTTTAAGGCTTTCATCTGCGGCCGCATAATTAATTTTGCTGTTCGCGCTTCTGCTTGCATTTCTCCTTTTTTGCCTTGTTGAGCTGGAATACTCCTTTGCGTTAGATTTATTTAATGAGCTCTAGTCCTCTAATATGCCTGAAATTTACACAATTTTATTAGATTTGGACACAAAAATCACTACTTTCAGACTAAAACAAAAACAAGAAGGTACTAATAAGTGGTTAATCCACACTTATCAACTCCCCCAAACTTAAGTATTTGCTTGTCCTCAAGCAAATAGATTAGTTCTCACCTCCCCTGAGTGAAAGTTCATTTCAAAGAGTCAATTGTATGTCATTCATACTCAGTTGAGGCCAGCAATTACCCACAAATCATGCATTTTCAATAAGGTGATAAAATATATGCTACGTGCACATAACTCTAGTCTGACATTTGAGCTTCAAGAATTGACTTCACTCATCAAGGACTCTTGTTCTATCATGTAAATGATGGTGGAATTCAAACTCTTCCTCCTCTACCTTCCATTTGCCATGCTCACTTCAAGAATTAACACTCAACTTCTAGAGCAATAAAGAATTTACTCTTCTCTCACAAAGGAATGTCATAAGTAAAGCTCCAAGTACCATAGGCTTGTTCCTCATGTAAATCTCCACTAATGTAAGCTCACTCGGTTCAAAATCAGATAGGACTTCTTTTGAATTATAATGAAGGCTTTTGGATTAGGGTAGGATACCATATGGGATAAGTGATTACACCCTTCCTTAAGCACTACACTTTTCATTTCTTGGCTCACATTAACCAAACCCTTAGAGGCATTTCTTTTTATTTGGGGCTATAAAGACTTGCCATCACTCTTTATTGTTCATTTCATTTTTTTTCTCTCTGGATGCTCATCCTAGGGATAGTTGCCACTTTTCAATTTTATCAATCTCCATTTTTATTTTCTTTTTGGCATTTCTTTTTGTTCTTTCTTTTCTTGCCTTATCTTTTCATGGAAATTATTTTTTTTCTCTTTACAGTGCCTTGATACTTATTTTAGATTCCTCAACTTTTCCCCAAACTTATGCCTTGAGCCACTTATTACATAAAAGTGTTAAGTAAGGTTCGATTGCCAAGAGATGATTATGATCAAAACGGGTAAAATCTTATAGCATGGTTACCAACAGAGAAAGGCTAAATGCTCAAAGGGGTTGACTAGGGATAACGATCATAGGATAGTGATAGAAAGCTCACATGGACCAAGGAAAGCCTACAATCATCTTCCAAACCAAGCAAACCTAGAATTTCGCCTTGAAATACATCCGGGGCAAGTTCTAGACTATTCAATCAAGTACTTGGACTAACAACAAAAAGGTCACCTCACCTCTCATGCAGCTACACCGTAGAAGAGGATAGAGTCTAAAGACCGCAACAATCACAATCAAGTTAAATATTACTATGATCCACTCAACCACCTAATGATTATTAAAGTCAACTCAAGAACCTCAAAGTCACTAAATTAGAGCTATTTCTTTCCAAAAACCTTGTTTCAAACCATAAGCATGTAGTTAAGTATGTTGGTGCCACATGAAGCATGAATAACTCTTTTTAGAGAATGACTTAGTTAGGGCTTTTATTCATTACTACTTAGTACTACTATTACCTAAACATGAAACAAATTCATTCCTTTAAGAAAGTTGTCACACTATCCATCCTCGGGAAGAGTCACCGTTCACACAAAACACCACTTTGGAAAGAACCGTGGTATTAAGAAAACCAAAGGATTATTATCAACACTAATAGGAAAAACATAAAAGCTACTAAAACAAACACAATTAAAGAAAAACAATTAAAGAAGCTAATGAAAGTAATACTAAAGATAAATAAATAAAAATAGTAAAACCATCAAATTATTACATTCCAAAGTAGTCAAATATATCAAATATGCTCCACCCACTTGAATAAAAGTAAGCATTGTCCCTAATGCTTAACAAAATAAGAGCAAAAGGTAGAGAGGGCGAAGAAACTCCTTAAATGTCGTCAGTCATCACTGTGTCCCCAGCAGCATCAGTACTAGCCGGCTTAGCTAACTGAATATCATCGTCAAGTGTGGGAGTGGTCGGAGAAGTGAACATAGCACGCATCGCCTCAGCAGTATCAACGGCAAGGCACGACTTCTCAGTCTGAGAAGCGGGAGCATCATGAGAGGATGGAGCTGGGTGGGGCTGGGAGGGGTCTAGCAGCATGTCAAACGGTAAATCTCTGGCTTCAGCTATCCGGGTCACCTCATCTCAAAGCTCATCAACTGACTTTTTGCTGGCCTGCGACTTTATCATTTTCCTCACCTGCTTGGTCAACTGCTTAATCATAACATCGTGCTATACCAATGTATCCATGATGACCTTCTGACTGTCCAAGACTATGCTAAGCTTCTTGTCTATCTCAAAGGAATACAGGGGTGCCCGTGAAGATGTCTGCCATGCAATAGTACTGAAGATCATAGACAACTTTAAAGTAGATGCCTGCATCTAGTTGTTGAGACTCGCAAAGTAGATAATGGGTCTGTAGGCATGGGCACGGGCCTCGGAGCTGGAGTAGGAACTGTAGAAGGGGCTGTAGTAGGAGCTGTAGTAGGAGCAGAGGATGGTGGCTCGTGCATAGTAGCTGCTGCATTGGTAAGAGGCTCAACCGAAGTAGATGGAACATCGAACGGAAAAAAAACTACCACTACGAGCTCATCAGACTGGCCAGCAGTAGTAGAGGGTTGAGCACTCTTTTTCGGGTTCCTTGGATACTGCAGCTTGTACCACTCAAATGGCCTTGTCGGCTTGACCTTGGTGTCATATAGCCTAGACTCCACCTTGGTATTTATTAGATACTCAGTAATAATGCTGGGGTAGGGGTAAAAGGGGTTATCCTGCTGTGCCACAAGGGAGATGTTTGCTGACATCAGGGCACCCACATTGATCAGGTACCCGGTCATAATAGAAGCCACCGATATAGCTCGAGGAATAGGCAGGTTTTTCTCATTCAGGCACGGGTCCAGCCTGCTGTATACAAAGGTTTGCCACTCTTTGGCCTCGGAACTCAGAGTGTTCCGGAGGATTGGTACCCCGGTAGCAATCCACAGAGGAGTAGGTCCCAGTGCCAGAATCTCCGCAAGCCACGACCTAGCCTCTTCTTTCAGAGCCAACTTCTCTAAGTACTCATTCGGCTCCACATTATCAAACCCCAAGTACACATTTAGAGTATGCTGATCAAACTTCATTTTCAAGTTGCGCACCTTGGTGATCTTTGTCCCTTTGAGAATATGCACTGTGTTGGCATAGAATTCTCAGACAAGATGCTCCTTTACATCCACCAACTTCTTAGTGAATAGCATCCACCCCTTTCTTTTGGTAAACTACTCAAGAACGGCGGAGTTGTATTTGTCTAGATCTTTTCTTAGGAACTACCGCTCATAAGTTAAGGATCTCATAGTCCACTATATTCCAAAATTAGAAAATGCTCGCCGACTCAGAAATCTATCTTCTTCTTTGATCTTGCCAAACCTACCTATGCACCTTCTCCCCTTCTCCCATCATCCGGGACATTATCAGAATCAGAGCCCTGGGCAACTGCATCGGACTCATGACTATCACTCGCTGAACCCTGAGAAGTGCTGTGGGATGTAGAAGGCATATCCAGAGGCTTAAGTTGCCTCGGTGGCTTGGATTGTTCTTTAGTGTGCTCCTCCGGTAATGACACAGAATTTTACTCGGAGGCTTCCCTAGACGGGGCATATGGGCTAGACTCTGAGAGGTCTCTACCTCTCCCTCGGCCTGCTATTGTTTTCTTTGTGATTGATTTCTACACACTCGGGTGCAGGGCACCTCTGTCCCCGTCCCTTGAAGATTCTCCTCTCCCTTTGGCAGATTCACCGTGACCTCGTGACCCTACCATTGTCTGTATATGCACAAAGAGAATTGCCAATGGACATTCATGTTTCAGAATAGTTAAACTCATATAAGTGTGTGAGGACAACATAGAAGCAGTGAGGTTTCAGTTAGATAAGCATGCAGAAGAAAAGGGGGAAGTGCAGTCCGCAAAAGTGGAAGTGCGGATCGCACAAATCCAAGTGCGGCCGCACTTCAGCACAGATGTGTTAGGGGCTCAGATGCACCCTGTCTGATTGACAGTACGGAGGCAGTTCTGCAGCCCGCATAGTTATAAGTGCGATCCACACTTGAGAAGTTCATAGGGCAAGCCTTTGTTCATATGTGCAGATCCAATCTACAACAT
Organism: Nicotiana obtusifolia; assembly: GCA_002018475.1. Classification (NCBI taxonomy): domain Eukaryota; kingdom Viridiplantae; phylum Streptophyta; class Magnoliopsida; order Solanales; family Solanaceae; genus Nicotiana; species Nicotiana obtusifolia. The sequence continues at coordinate 161,606 of MCJB01001336.1, read as the reverse complement.
CATAAGAAATTCTGCGGTCCGCACAATTAAAGTGCGGCCGCAGAAGCAATATCTATCCATTTGCCCAATTTAGCAGATTGCAGACCGCACAATTCTAAGTGCAGTCCACACAATCAAGAAAACACATGGGACATGTCTATTTCACATCGGTTATGCAAAAATTTTGTTCGATTCTCTTAGCAACATGGTATAGACAATAAACTCAGTTAACCCAGCCCCAATCTAACATGCTTAATCAATTACCCAGTACTAAACTACCCCACATAGATACGTTGATGAACATAATAACAGATGGTCCAAAAATAAGTTAAAAAGGAAAAATTAAATTCAAAAATAAAAATAAAATAAATTTAATCATAAAATGAAGCACACCATATGGTGTAAATGTGCAGATCCAAGTGAGTGCAAATAGTGGTGTGTAATTAAGAGTGCAAAGTCCTCAGGTAAGTTTCTCAGAGGAATAGTGAAATCCAAGAGTGTGAAAAGTGTAGAATGAAGGTTCATGATCTATTTATACTCAGAGGATAAGATGGGTTAGAGAGGCGAGTACGGCCACACAATTTCAAGTGCGGGCCGCACTCTGCTACCTGAGCTGCAATGGGCCGACACAATTGTACGGTACGCACAATTCTCCAGAAGTCCACACTTATGCTCTAAACTAATAGGTGAAAAGTTCAGAGGACTTTCATTTGGTATCTAAGTTCACTCTTGCAAGTGCGGTCCGCATATGAAATCTGTGGCCGCACAAAGGCTTCTGTGGCAACATTCTCTTTCCACAGATGCACAAAGAAAAAGTGCGGTCCGCATTTCCTGTTTTGATGACACAACTTTGTCTACCATTTCTCATCTAACACTCATCCCTGCAACACACTTCAAATAAAGTTAAAAATAGCAAATAACATCTAACTAAAAAGAGAGAAAGGAAAAGAACTTGTGTTGCCTCTCAAAAAGCGCCTTATTTAACGTTGTGGCATGACGCAATGTCATAGCATCCTCAAGTGAAGTAAATAACCGCCACCACGTGGCTCTCTCCAACTTTTCCCAAGTAGTGCTTCATCCGGTGACCATTGACTTGAAATATTTCGTTGTTCTTCTTCAAATCCAATGCACTGAAAGGTGTCACACCAACTATTTCAAACAGACCACTCCACTTTAACTTAAGCTTCCTGAGAAACATCCTCAACCTTGAGTTAAACAACAACACTAAATCACCGGCCTTGAACTCCTTGTTCTAAATGTTCTGTCATGAAGATATTTCATCTTTTCTTTGTATAAGGATGAACTCTCATAAGCATGGTACCAGAACTCATCCAATTCATTCAAATATGTAACCCGCAAGTTAGCGGCTACATCCCAATCAAGATTCAATTTCTTCAAGGCCCACATTGCCTTGTGCTCTAGTTCCACTAGAAGATGGAAAGCTTCCCGAACACTAATCAGTATGGGGACATTCCGATAGGTATTTTGTAAGCCGTTCGATATGCCCATAGTGCATTAAGCTTCTTGCACCAATCCGCCCAATTTGCATTCACTGTTTTTGACAAAGTACTCATTATCTCCCGGTTGGGGACTTCCACTTGACCACTAGCTTGTGGATGATAGGGATTCATGACATTGTGAGTAACACCATACTTGCTAAGTAAAGTGTCAAAATTCTTGTTGTAAAATGTGAGCCCCATCGCTTATGATTGCACGTGGAGTACCAAATCTTGTAAAAATATTCTTCTTCCGGAAATCCACTATGCTTCTAGCCTCATTCTTGGGTAAGGCAACCGCCTCAACCCATTTAGATACATAATCCACCACGACTAAAATGTATGTATTTCCACAAGAACTCATAAAAGGGCCCATAAAGTCAATGCCCCAAACATCAAAGATATCAATCTCCAAAATAGTTGTAAGAGGCATCTCATGTTTCTTTGAAATTCCACCAGCCCGTTGACATTCATCACATATTTTCACCAAGTCATTTGCATCTTTGTAGAGAGTAGGCCAATAGAAATCACAGCTTAGAACTTCAGCTGCCGTTCTTGCTCCACCATGGTGGCCACTATAGGGTGAAGAATGACAAGATAAAAGAATATCACCTTACTCTTCTTTCGGCACACATCTCCTAATCACCCCATCCGTACAAATCCGAAAAAAGTAGTCTTGACAATCCCTTTTGAGCTTCTTTATTTGGTTTGAAGAGAACTCATCTGGAATGATGCCACTCACAAGAAATTTTCCAAGTTCACAAACCATGGTACCTCTTTCATTGGAAGTGCCAAAAGTTGCTCATCGGGGAAAGAGTCATTGATTTCAAGGCCGTCATGTGGCCTCCCCTCCTCCTCCAAACGAGAGAAGTGATCCGCCACTTGATTCTCACTACCCTTCTTATCTTGGATGTCAATGTCAAACTCTTGCAACAAAAGCACCCGTCTCATCAACCGAGCTTTAGATTCTTTTTTACTCATAAGATAGCGAAACGCCGCATGATCTGTGTGGTTAATAACTTTGGCACCCATCAAGTACGGGCGGAAATTCTCAATAGCAAAATAGCAAGAAGCTATTTTTCTGTAATAGTATAATTGACATGGGCTTTATTCATGGTCTTACTAGCATAGTAAAACGGATGAAAAACTTTATTGACACGTTTCCCCAAAACAGCTCCAACTGCTGCATCAATTGCATCACACATGAGCTCAAACGGAACACTCCAATTTGGAGAAGTAATGATAGGAGTAGTCATCAACTTGAGCTTCAATTTTTCAAAAGCTCTCATACAATCATCATTGAAATGAACTTAGCATCCTTCTCAAGGAGCTTACACAATGTGTTCGCCACTTAGAGAAATCCTTAATGAAGCACCGGGTAGAAACCCGCATGGCCTAAGAAACTCTGCATACCTTTCACCAAGGTGGGGGATGGAAGCTTATAAACAACCTCAATATTAGCCATCTCAACTTCAATATCATTCTTTGAGATCTTATGGCCAAGAACAATGCCTTCCTCAACCATGAAATGAAATTTCTCCCAATTGAGCACCAAATTAGTTTCCTTACATCTAGCCAATACTTTGTCCAAATTTGCAAGACAATCATCAAAAGTATCTCCAACTACACCGTTGAAAAGTTGCCGGTGCATTGCACAAACCAAAAGACAATCGTTTGATAGCAAAATTACCATAAGGACATGTAAAGGTAGTTTTCTCTTGATCTTCCAGAGCAATACAAATTTGGTTGTAGCCCGAGTACCCATCAAAAAAACAATAAAAAGCACAGTCGACCAATCTATCGAGCATTTGATCCATGAAAGGAAGAGGAAAGTGATCCTTCCTTGTGACTTTGTTGAGCTTACGATAATCCATACAAACTCTCCAACCGGTGACCGTTCTTGTAGGAATCAACTCATTCTTCTTATTGGTAACCACCAAACCAGAGAGGTCCATGAACTATCGGAAATGGGGTAGACAACCCCGACATCCAACCACTTGATAATCTCCTTTTTGACCACTTCTTGCATAGCTTCATTGAGTATTCTTTGATGTTCAACGGGTAGTTTAGCATCATTCTCCAACTTGATCTTATGCATGGAAAATGCGGCTTATATCCCGAATATCTGCCAAAGTCCACTCAATAGCTTTCTTCCTCTTTTGAAACACCGCCAATATGGAATCAACTTGCACATTAGTCAAACAAGAGGAAAGAATAACCGGTAAAGTAGAAAAAGGGCCAAGAAATTCGTGTTGACTGTGCTACAACAAGAAATTCGTGTTGACTGTGTAAAGGTAGTTTTGATCAAGATGATTCCTAGACGGGTTGACCTCTTCTTGAGTCTCCTTCACACTATAATCAATGTCAATATGATCCTCATCACTTTCTCGAACATCATTTCCTGGGATTTCCTCCTCTTGGATCACTTGTTCATCATTCACAAATCGCCTTTCATTTGAGGTGGGTGCATACCCGCCTCTTTCACTTCTTGTGATAGCCAACATTGCATGCCCTGTATTGTTATCACCCTTTGGTTTTACTACAGTGTCACTTCGTAATGCACCCTTAGGATGAGTATTAAGAGCTTGAGAGTTTTGCCCTATTTGACCTTCAAGATTATAGATTGATGTGGTATGTGAGGCAAGTTGGGCATCCGAATCCGCGTTCTCCATCATTTGCTTGAAAATGTTCTCAATATGACCTATTTTATTGTTTGAAGAACTTGGACCATGGGAAGGATAAGGAGGTCGGTTGCTAGGTTGTTGGTATATTGGGGGCCTTTGAAAATCCGATCCTCGATTACCATGATTATTATTGTTTCCTCAATTTCCTTTGATTTTTTTGCCTCCCCAATTTCCTTCGTTGTTGTTGTTGTTGTTTTTGTGCCAATTCCCTTGTTTTTTAGGACCCCAATTGCCTTGGTTATTTGGAGAATGCTATTGATTTTTATCGGAGCCTTGAAAATTGCTCATTTGTCCTTGGTAATTATTTACAAATTGTACTTCTTCTTCTTTCTCTTGATAGGAATCATCTTGATCAAAACTACCATCATCTTGTGCATAATTCTCCACTCGTGATTGTGGACTCTTGGTCCTCTTATTGTTGACCAACACATTTACTCCTTCCATAGCATGAACTTGCTTAGGAGCTTGAAGTTGCTTAAGTTGGGCTTTAGCAAGTTGGGTAATAGTTGTTCTCTATTAGGTAATGGCTTGCCCATGGTCTTGCAACTCATTATGAAAATGAATCATGTTAGGATCACCATGGGGAACATTAGCTCGGGATTGCCAAGCCAAAAAAGTTTTCGCCGTCTCATGAAGAATCTCACATGTCTCCGGATAAGGTATTGTCGTAAAGTTGCCTCCGGTCAATTGGTTGACCACACATTGGTTTGTAGTATTAATACCACGATAGAAAGTTTGTTGGATCATGTTGTCGGTCATATCATTGTTGGGGCATTCCTTTACCATTGTCCGATATCGCTCCTAATTTTCAAGCAAAGATTCATTGGGATCTTGCTTGAGAGCCAATATTTCATCCCTGAGAGTAGCCATGTGCCCGAGAGGGAAAAACTTTGAAAATAAACTTCGCCGCCAATCCATCTCAAGTATGGATAGAATGATTAGGCAAGCGTTCCAAGCAATCCAAAGCTTTACCCCTTAATAAGAAGGGAAAAAGCGTTAACCGCAAAGGATCTTCTGAAATATTTATTTGTTTGCTCCCTAACACGTATCCACAAAACCCTTCAAATGTTTATAAGCATTTTGACTTGGCCCTCCGGTGAAATAACCTCGTTATTGTAGCAAAGTAAGCATCACATGGTAATTTAAAAGTTTCCCGCCCTAACGCGAGGGGGGCCTATTGCACTTGCATAACCTTCATTGGACAAAATCCGATGTCGTGCCGCTTGTGGTTGTGGTGGTGGTGGAGGTGGGGGAGGTGGAGGCACTTTGTCTTGTTGACCTCAACTTCGGCAATTTTGTTGTGGAGCTTGAGGCATTTAATCAAGTTGCTCCTCTTGACCATCCACCTCTTCTAATGGCAAATTTCCAAGTTTGTTGTTTACTATTTGGTACCTGCGATCACTTCAACAAATTAGAACCACGAAAATAAAAGAAGATATTTCAAGAAACAAACTCAAGTATATAGCTAACACCACAAAAACCCCGTGGCAAAAGCGCCAAAAATTGATCACGTCCAATCCACACTCAATAATTACTTGGAAACGGTCGTTGAAATTATAATGCCCAACTTAAGTCGGGGTCGAATTCTACATGGAGTTTTAAGATTGGTATTAAAGTAAATACTTGATAAGAGAATGTGAAATAGTTTAATTATACTTTCAAACAAAGAGGGTGATTTTTATCTAATTTAACAACTAAGAAATTAGACTAAGTAAACACAAATAGTGAATAAATTGTTTTTGGCATTTTTATCAAGTGAGAAAAATCTTAGGGATATAACTTTCACCTAGGTTCAAACCTAATGGGTATACTAAGTTAATGCTTGTTTAATAGATCGAGGTGTATTATGACTCTCAATTCTCAAGTACCCACTCAATACCTCTCGGTCATAGAGTGGTTATGCCCAAACTGACTTTCTCAAGACTAAATGGGCAGCAACCTAAGCAATTGATATGAGTCCAAGTGGGATTATCCCTGCCTCTAGTTCAAATCCTTCAATCAAACTAGTCAAAACCTTAAGTAGCTCTATTTCTTATTGGCCAAGTTTTTCTAGACTAGGTTCCTCTTTCTCAAGTAAGAACTAAGTCCAATAGGCATGAATCAATATTTGAAACCATTAATTCTAGATATAATGCATAAACAAGACTAAATAACAAACACCAAATGATAAATAAGCATTAGTTTTAACAACCAATAAGCTTTGCACACTAGGGTTGGGTCACAACCCAAGATAAAATCTAGCTACTCATGATAATTGACATAGAAAAATAAAAAGAAGAAGTAATTGAAGACATAGAGCTAGAATTAAAAGCGTAAAACTAATGGGTCTTCTCTAATTGTTGTTCCAAATTTCCCAAAATAGCTAAATATAACCACTAGTTACTGCTACAATACAAAAGTGGCCCTAAAAACGTGTTTCCCATCTATTTAGTGTCCAAAATTTTGTTGACAAAAATGCCCTTCGAGAGGTTCGGCGGCCGCACAATTTGATGTGCGGACTGCACTTCAGCTTCTGTTCTTGCACAGGAGGAGTTCTACAGCCGCACAATTATCTCTCCGGCTGCACTTTAGCTTCTGTGGTCGCACATTTTAGTTGCAGACCACACTCTCAATAGGCTTCACCTTTGGTCTTCTGCACTTTATCTGAACTTATTAGGCTTTGTCAGTGCGACCACCTTATGCGAGTGTGTGTGGACCGCGCTTCGACGAAACTCCTCAGTGGCTTCAAGGCTTTATCTGCGACCGCACTTCTATTTCTGCGGACTGCATGATCATCTGCAGCCACAAAATTAATTCTGCTACGCACTTCTACTTGCATTTCTCCCTTTTGCCTTGTTCTACTTTCGGGGCTAAAACTAAAGCAAAAAGGTACAAATAGGTGGTTAAATTCACACTTATCAAAGGGCAGTTAACCCAGCCAGAGTATTGGTGGTGTGAGGCATGTTCTTCAGGTACCCTAGGATCCAGCCACTGCTGGAGGTCCTAATGACACCTTCAATGCCTCCTTTTCCTGGATTACCTAGAGCTGCCCCATCAGTGTTAAGTTTGAAATGCCCTTAGATGGAGATTCCCATTTAACACCTATAGTAATTTTATTCCTCATTTTATCCTGGCCTGTTATCAGGTAGTATTCTGTGGCCTTACAATGGTTTTGGAAGTAGAATGTGGTATTTCCTTTTTTTGAAGAGGTTGTGATTCCTAGTTAGCCAGATGTGCCAGAAGCAGAAAGGGAAGATAGCCTCCCAACTCAGGTTGTTATTGAAGGGTTGTTTCCTTAGGGTGGTCCATGTGTTGGACCAAGACTGGACTGTGAAGTTGGGGTTCTACAGCTGGTTATCATTTGTACTTTTAATGGTGAGAGTATGCCAGAACAACTTAGCCTTGGGACTGTCGAAAAAGATATGGGCACCTGTGTCAAGATTCATGGAGCAGAAACAACACAAAGGGTTACAGCTAACCCTAATTCTTTGGAGGAAAGCTCCAGTAGGTAATCTGTCATGATGCAGCAACCATATGAAGGTTTTGTCCTTATTGGGCACTTTTAAGCTCCAGATCCAGCTGAATTTATTTTCATTCCTAGCTATTGTAGGATCTGTTTTATTACTAAGGACAGTGTAGGCAGATTTTTGCTAAAGATGCCATTGCTTGTTAGACCCCAAATCATCTTATCCTCTTTGATAAGATTGGCAAGAGTGAAGGTAGATGTTATCAGGTTCATGATGTTGTTAGGGACACTGAGGGATAGGAAGAGGTATTCCATTCCCCATTATTGTACATGGTGGCCACCTTGACTGTTTGGTCATTTAAGGTGAGGGGCCCTCAATCATAATTCTGATGGAGGTAGTATTTGGATCCAAGCATCTTTGAAGAAGCTTACCCTGTCCCCTTTGTTGACCATCCACCTAGAAGCCTATCTGCATGTATCCCAGCCCTTGAGAATGCACAGCCAGATTGGAGATTTGGACTTTTTAGGTGTATGGTTCCAACTACAATGTTTGGATATGAGTACTCTTGCCTAGAGGGATGAGGTATTATGGAATATCCTCCACGCTAAGACAGCGTGGATTGCCTTATTTTTGCACTCAACTCTTTGCAATCCTAGGCCTCCCTAACTCTTTTGTCTTGTGACCTTCCCCCAGCTCACCAGGTGTATTTTATTTCCTATTGGGGGTGGTTTCCCAAATGAAAGTCCTTCGGACCCTATCAATCAATTTGTTTGTTTTGGAGAGTATTTGATAAACTGCATAACATGATTTGGGATTCTTTTTAGGGATGCTTTTGCTAGAGTGATTCTGCCAGCCATGTTTAGGTAGCTTGTTTTCCGCCCAACCAACTTAGATTGCATATTGTCAATGATGAATTGAAAGTCAGTATTGGTTGTCTCTTATGGAAGATGGGAAAGACTAGGTATTTGCCAATGGAGGAAGTGGCTTGGATGGAGAGGTTGGTAGAAAGTGCCTCCATCTAATCAGGTTTGCAGTTGGAAGAGAAGAAGACCCTAGACTTAGTGAAGTTAATTTTTTGCCCTGATGCATCATTAAAAGAATTCAGAGTGTTGATGATTGTGTTACAATTCCTGGAGCCAGCTCTTGCAAAGAGAGTTAGGTCATCAGCAAAGAATAAGTGGGAGATCTTAGGACCAGACCTGTCGATACTGATTAGTAGCCACTTTTTGGCAGAGACTGCATTGTTAATGAGCATGGAAAGTCTTTCCACGCACATGATGAAAAGGTAGGGTGAAATAGGGTCTCCTTGTTTGATTTGCCTGGTGGGTTGGAAAGAGGCAATTTTGCCTCCATTCACTAGGATAGATATAGTGGAGGAGCTGACACAGGAGAGACTGAGTTTGATGAGATCAAGTGGAAAATTCAAGGCTTGGAGTGTGTCTCTAATGAAGTACCATTCAATCCTATCAAAAGCCTTTTCTAGATCAATCTTTTCATGTTGGCCTATTTCCCTCTCATTTTTCCAAAATGGTTAATATATTCCTGAACTATTATAGCATTATCAGAGGCTCTCCTATAGTAATGCACTCCCATTTCCACTCAGGTATAACCATCTGCTGAAGTAGGCCACCTAGACTCTGGTGCTCATATTTGACCTGCTGCAATTTAGACATCTCGCCACATACTCAACTTTGTCCTTCTTCATCTGCCGCCACCAATAATGCTGCCTCAGGTCGCGATACATCTTCGTAGCCCCTGGATGGATAGAATACCGAGAATTGTGCGCCTCCTCTAGATATTTATTTTGAAGTCCGTAGTTGAATTTGGCTTAAAATGGCAAAAGTAAGAAATTGAAGGTTTAGAAGTTTGACACAAAGTTGACTTTTAAGATATCGAGTCCAGATTGTGATTCCAGAAATTCTAGTAGTTTTGTCATGTCATTTATGACTTGTACGCAAAATTTGAGTTCATTCTGGATTATTTGATATGTTTCGACGCGAGATTTGGAAGTTGACAGATTTAAAGTTTATTAAGTTTGAATTGAGGTGCGATTCGTTGTTTCGATGTTGTTATATTAGATTTGAGGCCTCAAGTAGGTCCGTATATGTATTGAGACTTGTTGGTATGTTCAGACAAGGTCTCGAAGGGCTCGGGTGAGTTTCGGGGTGGTTTTAGACCATTTTTAGCTGCTGGTTTTGGCTACAGAGGTGTACAGTGGGATAGCGTGGACCTGGCCGCGATAGCGAAGAGAAAAATAGGAAAAATGGAACTGTGCATCGCGATCTCAGAAGCCTTCACGTGATCACATAGAATAAATATCTGCTGCACTAACCCAACTTTGGAAGCTTATATCTCCAATCTATAAGGAGTTTGGAGATGATCCAAAAATTAAAGTCGTAGCCCTTGGTGTCTAGTTTTCATAAAGTTAATCCATTTGTCATTTGGAGTTGTGTACAAAACCTTATGACCGTTATACTAGAGGCTATCCGGAAGAGTTGGATAAGGTTGTTGGAAATTTGTTCGTCGCGATCGCGGGGAATGGCCGCGATCACGTAGAGCAAAAATGTGCTGGAAAATTTTGTGCTTCGCGATCGTGAAGCACTTTCCACGATCACAAGGGTAAATGATCGGGCAGCAGCTCATTTTCCATTTTTGACGATTTGGAGCTCGAGGAGAGGCGATTTTCGGGATAATTTCAAGGAAAACATCGGGGTAAGAGTTTCTAACTCAATTTTGGTTAAATTACATGAATCTATTATTATTTTTATCAACAAATTAGTGTTTTTGGTTGAAAATGGTAGAAAATTTCATAGACTTTAATTGAGGATTTGAAGGCCAAGTTGTGGTTGTAGTTGAGTAATTTTGGTATGGTTGGACTCGTGGTTGAATGGGTTATCGGATTTTGCGAGTTTCGTCGGGTTCCGAGACGTGGCCCTACTGTCGACTTTTTGAGCGGAGTTGGAAAGTTTTATAAATTGTTAAATTTTAAGCATGGAGTACATTGTGATTAATTTGTACATTATTTGAATAGATACAGATCGTTTGGCTTGAATTGAGGAGATAGGAAGGCGTTGGAGGTTAATACGTGCCGAATGGAATTTCCAGAGTATTGTTTATCGTGTTCGGTTTGGATTCAGCTTGTTCGAGGTAAGTAACACTTCTAAATTTTGTCTTGAAGGTATAAATCCCTGAATTTTGTGTTATATAAATTGTTTAGAGGTGACGCACATGCTATGACGGGCATGTGGGCGTGCACCATAGAAATTATGACTTAATTGATTCGGTGGAGTTGCATAATAAAATAATCTTGTCATTATCCACATATCCTCCACGTGTTAGAGAAATTGAGCTGAGACTCGTGTTAAAGATCATGTTTAGGCAATGTGCCAATATTTTGGGACCCACAGAGGTCTTATTGCGATTGAATTACTTGTTTAAATTTACAACTATGTACTCAGTCACATCTATTATTTGCATATCATATTTCAGTCTCTGTTGTCATTTATTGATACATCATATCGTCATGTCATGTTGATTTTCATGTTATTGAGCCCAGGAGACTGGAGATTTTGAGTGATATTTATAGGATCGAGCTGCACGCCGCAACATATTTTATTTATTTATGCCTGGATCTGGCTATTATAGCGCTTGGGCTGAAGAGCCCTCTGGAGTCTGCACCCCCCCACAATGAGCGCGGTTGATTTTATATTGAGGGATATATCTTCCCTGAGCATGGATCTTGCCCGAATCATTTATATTGAGGGATGGATCTTCCCTGGGCATGGATCTTGTCTGAATCATTTAAATTGAGAGAGGATCTTCCCTAGGCATAGATTTTGCTCGAATCATTTATATTCAAGGATGGATCTTCCCTGGACTTGGATCTTGTCCGAATCATTTATATTGAGTGATGGATCTTCCCTGGACATGGATCTTGTTCGAATCATTTATATTGAAGGATGAGTCTTCCCTGGACATGGATCTTGTCCGAATCATTTATATTGAGGGATGGATCTTCCCTGGACATGGATCTTGTCCAAATTATTTATATTTGGGGATGGATCTTCCCTTGGGGTGGATTGGCCTTATACAGTACTGATTGACTGAATGTCAGTGGATGTGTATATATATGGGATGGATCTTCCTTGGGCTGGATTAGCCATATACAGTACTGAGTGATTGAGTATTTTGAGAGTATGAGTACACGAAGTTTCCACTGAGGTGCATCACATACAGCATGTACATTGGCATGTAGATATAGAGATGTCACATTCCTCATATTATTCAGAATTGATCTATTTGCTTGTACTGAGTTTAACTATTGAATTTGAAAGCATGCCTACATTTTGCTACTGTTATTTCTATACTGGATTGTACCTGTTAAGCTCGTCACTACTTTCATCCCAAATGTTAGTCTTGTTACTTATTGAGTACATGGGGTCGGTTGTACTCATACTATGCTTCTGCACCTTGTGTGTAGATTTCTGATGTTGATGTAGCTGCATACGGCAGGAGCTGGATCTGAAGATGTACCTGCGTTCCAATCATTGCTATCTCTTGTTCGTGGCAGCTTTAGAATTTTTAATCTGTTCATGTATACTTCAGACAAATGACGTATTTTTATTTTACACCAACTTTGTAAATTCTAATCTTAGAATCTCATGATTTGTACAACCAGTCCTCGGGGGGGTGTTAGAGTCAGTTAAATATTAATTGAATCACATTGTTGTTATTTGGCTTACCTAGCGGGTGAGGTTAGGTGCCATCATGACTAGTCGGATATTGGGTCATGACATCGGGACTTCAGGAGACTTTAGCGCAGTTCCTGAGCATGTTTGGTACATTGACTCAGGCGAGATTGATCTCCGTTGCTCCAGCTACTTTGCAGATTGGGGGAGGAGCTCAAACTCCAACCGCCCGTACTCTAGAGCAGCGGGCTCACATTGGTCAGGTTCCGGGTGTGGTGCCGGTATAGACTGTTATTCCGGTTCAGCCTGAGGTCAGGCTAGGGGCATCAGGGTAGGAGCAAAAAAGTCTTGAGAGGTTCAAGCGGTATAGTCCACCTACTTTTAGTGGCACATCTATTGAGGATACAGAAGGATTTCTAGAGAAGTGTCACTGCATTCTCCGACTATGGGTATTGTGGAGGTGAGTGGAGTTGCTTTTACTACGTTTCAGTTATCAGGGGCAACGTATCAGTGGTGGTAGGTTTATGAGGAGAGTAGACCAGCCGATGCAGCATCACCCACTTAGGCTCAGTTTTTCAGTGATATTTTTGAGGGAGTTTTTTCCCCAGACCCTCCTGGATGCATGGTGCATTGAGTTTGAGCGGCTGCCTCAGGGCACCATGACGGTGTCAAAGTATGACATCAGGTTCAATGAGTTATCCCTCCATGTACCTACTTTGGTTCCTACAGTCAGAGAGCGAGTCTGCAGATTCATTGAGGGGCTCAGTTATGATCTTAGATTCAGCATGGCTGGGGAGTTGCAGATTGATACTCCATTTCAGTAGCTAGTGGAGATTGCCAGGATGTTAGAGCATATTCGGGGCGAGGAGAGGGAGGATAAGAAGACCAAGTAGTCTCGAGGTTCTGGAGGGTTTAGTGATTCTACTCTTCGGGGAGAGAGATTGTCCCAGACTCGGTAAGGGCGGGTTTCATTAGATTACTCAGGCTACGGGCTCCATTCTAATTGCTACTCCACTTGCACAGTCAGTTAAGGATGGAGGACGGGTGCGTAAAGGGCACCCTAGAGGGGGAGGCCCAGCTTGTTGATATGTTGTATATGGTAGGGCTGACGCCGCTGCACCAGATGGTGTCTTTACAGGTATGGCTTCAATTTGTTTTAGAGGAGAATCATTCTTATTTTGATTCGGTTCTGCTTATCGGGGTGAGTCCTCCGCTCTTGCTTCACATATGGGTGAGTTTCGTGATTTTCTACCCTGCTTATATGTTTACCCCTGTTGGGAGATTCTACAGTGGTAGCCCGTGTCTATCATTTTGTTTTGTTCACCATTGAGAGCTAATACGACTAGAAGTGACCTTCTGTTACTTATTACGGTAGGTTTTGATTTGATTTCTGGATGGTTTGGTTATGATTTATGATTTAGGTGCTCTACCGGTATGGGAAATCTGTTACGTGTTATGATTTGTTTCATAGAGTTGAGTTAGTGGAAGGTTTCAGTTGGTATGATGTGTATTTTACTTGTCATTTGGAGTTGAGGATGGGATCCTCGCATTTTCATGTGATTTGATATGTTTGAACCAGGCTACATGCTGCGGTGGAGTTATATTAGGATGAGATCCTTGTGATTAGTTCATATGTTTTGATTCTCCCTTGTGGAATTGATTCGTAAGTATGGTACTGATAGGGAGTTGTGCCTGTCGGGCTCGTTTGATAATTCTCTCATGTGTTTCTCTTTGCATATTCAGTCATATTCATGTTGTGCTTATTGGGTTTTAGCTTGTGAGGTGTGTGTGCAGGTGGCGTTAAATGTGACTTGTTGATTTGAGTGAATGGTTATGGGATCTTCATGTTTCTTGCATCTTTGTCAGTGCTGTGAATGTTTGGAGCTGGGTTCTAGCTGATATAAGGCTAACTGTCGGTGCTGGATTTGATTATGATCAGCTATGATGGTCAGAGATGTTGTTGTGGGCATATGTGTGATGTGATACGTCATGTGATTGTACCATGTGGGTGTATGCATGAGCCGTTGCAGCTGGTTGAGGTTGATATAGTGTGTTTATGTGGGAAGTAGGTCTTTGGAAAGGATCAGATGGTGAAAAAATTGGTTCTAAGGTTTGTCAGTGTGGGTGGAAAGGATAATTTTCAGTTGAGATGGTGTTGTTGGGCCTATGTAGATTGGGGTGAAGGGGGATCACCCTCGAGTATATGTATGATGAGTTTATGCAGTGATTTGATGACTTCGGAATGGTTCTTGGCACGTTCGAGAACGAACGTTTGTTTAAGAGGGGGAGAATGTAACGACTCGACCTGTCATTTTGAGAATTAGCATCCCGTTCGATGGCTTAAGTTCTCGAGTAGCTTCGTATTGTGTATTATGACTTGCGTGTGTGGCCGAGTTCGATTTTCAGATGATTCCGGATTGATTTGGAAGAATAATTCTTGTTTTTGAAGCTCAAGTGAAAATAGTTGACCGGAGTTTGACTTTTATGAAGACGATTCCAGAATGGTGTTTTGATGATTCCAATAGCTTCGTATGGTGATTTTGGACTTAGGCGTGTGTCCTGATTTGGATTTGGAGGTCCTTAGGCTGATTTGATGCATTTTGGCGAAGGTTGGAAAGTTGAAGGTTTGGAAGATTGAGAGGTTTGACGGGGAGTTGACTTTGTTGATATCTGGTTCGGATTTCGATTTTGAAAGTTGGAATAGCTCTGTTATGTCATTTGGCACTTGCATGCAAAATTTGAGGGTATTCTGGATTGATTTGATATGATTTGGTGCAAGTTGTAGAAGTTGAAAGTTCATAAGGTTCGATTTGAGGTGCGATTCGTAGTTTTGATGTTGTTTGATGTGATTTGAGGCCTCGAGCAGCTCTGTTTTATGTTATGAAACTTTTTGGTATGTTCGGATGGGGTCCCGGGTGTGTTTCGGAAGGGTACCCAATTTCTCCTATAGGCTGTGATGGCGCTCATCATCGCTGCTAGGCAAGCCAACGGTGAACTAGCTACGTGATTACTCTTTTTAATAAGTTTCCAAGTAATTAAATTTCCATTTATTAAGAGATTAAGAAGTAGAAAATTTAATAAATAAAAGAAGCAACTGAGTGCAATCATAGTGATATAAATACTCCAAAACCATAAAGTCTACTAGTATGTGTGCCAGGACCTGGTGTCACAAGTGTATGAGCAACTAGTAGATACTACAAAACTCTAACTACTGTCTGAAATAAAGATAGACAGAGAATAAGTGCAAAAGAGAGACTTTAGGTGCTGCAGGATGGTTCAGGAAGCAGCTCACCACTAGGCCTCAGGGTAACGAGGGTGCGCGCAGGTAAGACTACCAGATGCACCTGCCTCATATCCTGCACGGCAAGTGCAGAAGTATAGCGTGAGTACACAAACAACATGTACCCAATAAGTATCTAGTCTAACCTCGAAGAAGTAGTAACGAGGGGTCGACATCGACACTTACTATGGGCTAACAGTAAAAATACAGAAATGCTAAATAATCATGAGTTATGTAAATAATAATAATAACTCAATAACAAGCAGGAAAATAAATAATCCATTCACAAATGATAAATCCGAAGTCCATTTCTATCTTGTATAATTTTAATCTCTCAAGCCATGAAATAATATCAAATAAAATTAAACTCTGAGTATTATCACGGACGATTATGGTGAGGTCGTATAGCCCGATCCAGAATAATGTGTACACTATTGAGGTTCGTGCAGCGCGAACCATAGATGCATCGATCTACTACCGAGGCATTCGGCTTGCTACACAGGAAGAGAGGATACTTTATGAACATCCGATTTAAAAGTTATTACAAGGATAATATGCGAAGAAGCACAATTTCTGTTCACGGTCAAGTAACCCGCCAAAAGGCAAGTAAGTGAAATTCGGTATTTTACAATTCCTTTGCCAAGTTCCAATATACATTAATCACTTAAATTAATAGGTAGGGTGCAAATATTACAAATATTTCATGATTTGGATCCTAAACTACCTGGAGATAAGCATAATTAGTAGCTACGCACGGACTCTCATCACCTCGTGCGTACGTAGCCCCCACAATTAGAAGCAAATATTAATTTAAATCACCTATGGAAAATTCCCTATTACAAGGTTAGACAAGAGACTTACCTTGTCTCAAAGCTCGCTTTCCGGCCTCAAATTCACTCCAAAGCCTCAACTCGGTGCTGAACATTCCAAAAAGTCAAGTGTTATATAGATTAATCAATACATTTCGAAAGTTCGTATTCTAACTATTCGAGTCATTACCCAACCCCTATTAGAAGATTCCTAAAATTCACCCCCGGGCCCATGTTCCTGGATTCTGAAAACTTTCAAAGAAATTTGTTACCCATAACCTCACTACTCAAGTATATAATTTTCACTCAATCCCATAACCAATTTCGTGGTTAAATCCCATTTTTATCAAAATCTAGGTTTTTCATCTATATCCAAAATTTTCACAAATTTTCATGTTAAAATCTACCCATAATCTATATATATAACTTACATTGGATAGAAATTACATACCTCCAATAGCTAGGTGAAATCCTTCTCTAAGAGCTCTAAAATCGCCCAAGGAATGTATCACCCCAATATTTTAAGTGAGGATATATTGGACATTTAGAAAATAATTTATGTCTAAAATAAAAAGGAAAAATAAAGGAATCCTAAACAAAATTAAAAAAAAAAACAAATAAAAGTAGTAAACCTAGTTAAACTAAAATAAAGAGACCAAATCCCATTAGGAACATATTTGGCAAAAAAGTTGAAAAGGGTTATAGGAAAAAAAAAAAAAAAAAAAAGAAGAAGAAGAAAAGAGGACAAACTTCTGGAAAAAAACGAAAACAAAAAAAGAAACGAAACAGAGAAAGAAAAAAGGAGGAAAGGAAAGAAGGAAAAGAGAAAAGGAAGAAAAGGGAAAAGAAAGGGGAAGACCCACGGCAAACACAAAAGAAAGGAAAAAGAGGGCTTTGGAGTAAGGACTCTAACACACGAAAATTCAACGAAGAGAAGCTAACTCAACAGAGAAGAAGAAGAAAGAGGTCGGAATCAAGCTTTGAGAAATAGGTAAGAGAGTATTTTTACAATTTTGTTTCACTGGGCATGAGTTTATAAATATTGTCATGGGTCGAGTTAAAGGGTAGTAACACTGATTTGAATATGAAAGTACCCATAAACAAATATCAAATTTTCTCCGAGATAGACTAAGTAATTATAGTCAGATTGGATTAGCTATATATTTCGAAAGTTTGAGTAATCAAACAAGATGCTTAGTTACTTTTCTGCTTGTACTACTTTAATTCCATTAAGAAGATATAGGGATATAAATTCAATGTTATTATTTCTCACAAGTTTCCAGCATATTTAGAAAAGAAGTTGAAGTAAGGTTTGGGAATAGAAAAGCGAATATGCAACAGATATTTACTCAAAGGAATGAATTGTGGAATTGATGGGTGGTAACGCTAGACTTATATTGGTTTATAGATTTACACACAAGTTGAGCATTTGGATCTATAAGAAGTCGAGCTTTGGCTAATTGGCTTCTAGAGGTGAGTAGTAATCTTACCACAATTTGTGTTTTTATAACTTGCATAATTTATACATGATTTTTAATATGAATATGTTACCGATTATTTTTGAGTTGCATGTGGGATAATTCTTTTACTCGATATGAAACCGAAATAGTTATTTGAGATGAGTACCGTGACTTTAAATATTTTCGTTAAATATTTTCGTTGTCACTAGATTTGTTTTACCGTTACTTGAATTTACTGTATCGAAAGGAAATTATATGATTTGATAAGAACTGAAATCCTTATATTGTTTTAAAATAGTTTCTACGAGTATATACGGATTACAGAGACAAGTATAAATGGGAGTAGACATTGAAGGATCCCGTAGCTAACGGCGGGTTCGTTAGACCTGGTACACCTTGTATTTACAGATTACCGATTACAGTTATAGCCCTCGCTAGTGGGAAGGTAGAACTACCATAACGTTACCGATTTCCCTCGAATAGGGACTACCGTTATATATGACTTCTGGTAAAGAAGTCCACAGTTATACCGATTACATGATCCGTTCATTGAAACCTCCCAAAAATGTGAATACTGATATTGTACAATTGTTACCGAGCTTATTATTGAATTGTTAATTATATTTTACTACAAGAAAAGCGTGATGAGACTGGAAATTATTTATTGTTTCTGAAAGAGCATTTTTATGTGATTTTTTCTTTGAGATACTAGCATGTTTTCTGACTTGTCCCCAAATAAAAACGGTTGTGGTTAAGTATTATTATTCACTGAGCTAGCGACTCATTCCCCGCTAATTGTTTTACAGAGACAGCAGTTGACGCAGGCGAGGATCTCGTCAATTAGAGCGCACAGGTTGACATTTTCTCGGTGAGCCTCGCACTTGTTCGCGTGGGCATAGATTTTCTAATTGTGATAGTCTTTTTATTGAACTCTTAGAGTCGCTCCATAATCATTATTTAGTGTTATGCGTATTCTTTCGTTATTATGGTTTTATGTCGAGTATCGTTCTCCTTTATCAAAGTTGGAGATAGACTAGTATTTCTATTAGTTAATTGGTGGTTTAGTTGTATTGGAGACTTGTATTTGGGTTAATTGACAGGTTGTCAATTGTTTGGTTTAATATTAGGATGTTTGGTTGTTGGTTTGAGACAGAAATTTTTTTTGGATGGTCCAAAAACAGGGGAAACTCTGTCCGATTTTCTGTAAAATTTCCGATGAGGCTTACTTGGGAGCACTTGCTCCTAAGCGCCGGTCACAATCCTAAATTGGGTCGTGACAACATACCTCCAATAGCTAGGTGAAATCCTTTCTCTAAGAGCTCTAAAATCGCCCAAGAAATGCAATAAATGAACTCAAAAATGGCTTAAGTCCCGTATTAAAAAGGACCTCACTGCCTCTAGCTTTTCCGCTTCTGTGGATCTGGGGCCGCATCTGCCGCGCCGCACTTGCAGAAACGCTATCCCAGGTGCGGTCCTAGCCCTGGCTAGCTGGCTCCGCTTCTACGGACGGGATCCCGCTTCTGCGGTCCCGATTCTGCGGAGGGTGGAGCGCTTCTGCGGCCTCCTCACACTTGCGGCCCTTTTATCGCAGAATTGAGGCTGCTTCTACGAACCACTGGCCCAAAAGCAGCTTCTGCGGCCAAGAGCTCGCATCTGTGGGCTTGCACCTGCGGCAAAAAGCTCGTAGGTGCGGGCACACCAGAACTGGTGCACCAGCAGCCCCTTTTGAGTTTTAACTTGATCCGTGCAATGTCCGAGCAGCACCTGAGGCCCTCCAGGTCTTGTCCAAACATACCAATAAGTTTGTAAATGTAAAACGGACTCGCTCGCACCCTCGGAATGCGGAAAACAATATTAAAACTAAGAATCACAACCCAAAACCAATAGAATCAACTTATGAACTTCAAATTCTTCCAACTTACTCCGAACACGCCGATTCATACTTAAACTACTCGGAATGACACCAAATTTCGCGTGCAAATCTTAAATCACCATACGGAACTATTCTCATGCTTGGAATCCCAAACAAACCTCGATAACACCAAAACCTACTCCAAACCAAATTTAAAGAACTTTATAACCTTCATTGCGCCAACTTTCAACTTTATGAGCCGAAATGCTTTCGAGTCATCCGAAACCCGATCCGAATATACGATTAAGTCCAAAATTATCATACGAACCTATTGGGACCGTCAAATCCCAGTTCCGAGGTCGTTTACTAGAAATGTTGACCCAAGTCAAACTTACCCCTTTAAAGCCAATATTAAGGAATTAAGTGTTCCGATTTCAACCCGAACCCTTCCAAATCCTGAACTAACCATCCCCACAAGTCATAAAATAGTAAAAGCACATACAGGTAGTCTTATTTAGGGGAACGGGGATCTAGAAAGCAAAACGAATGATCGGGTCGTTACAATGTAATTTCTTTTATTGTAGAGTTACTCTTAGTTGAAGTTGTTGTTACATGATATCCTTTTGTTGCCGAGTGATTCTCATGCATTTAGATGTAGTACTAAGCTTATTCATACACTAGAATCCGAAGTTTGCCATTTCATAGAAATACTTTCCCTATTAAGTTTATCCTTAAACAATTAATTAGAATTGAAGTTATCGAAAGTCATTAATCTATTTTAATTGAAGCTGTATTTAAAAGGGATGTTGTTACTTGTTGAGTTACTTTCCCGTTATTTTGTTGTTATTGAGATTCTATACACATTGTGTTTGAGTCGTAGGCTATTTGTTGTGAAAATATTGATATTGTTGGACCTTTGGGAATGTTGTGGCCTATGGGAACTTGTGTTACGAATTGATATGTCGTGTTGTTGTGATGTTAGCATTTGTGAAAATGTTGTGTGGTTTATTGTTGTTATGAGGACTATAAGGGTGGCATCTCATTGTTGTTATGTGGGGCATAAGCCTGGTATCTCACTGTTTTTAGATGTACGGAGAGATAAGGGTGGCTATCGTGTTATTGTTCGCGCGGAGCGATAAGGGTGGCTATTATACGGAGTGATACGGGTGGTTATGGGAGAGATAAGGGTGGCTAATGGCATTATCAGGGTGGAGTGATACGGATGGTTGTCGGAGAGATAAGGGTGGAAATGCAGGGATGATGTGTGATGGCTTGGGGACATTGTGCTGATGATTTCATGTGATGGTGTGCTTTTCCTTGTGTATGTCATACATCTTACGTGACTTGTTTTGATGCTTCCATGAGCTACTCGATGTCTTTGGTATTCTTATTGACTTGGGTTGCAGTAGTACACTCGCACAAGCATACACCGTAGCATGCCACTTATACTAGCTCAAGAGTATGAAACTTGACATTTATTGATTATGCCCATGTGTTCTTATATCATCTGTTTTCATGTTGATATTGAGCCTAGGACCATGCTGGATGGATTGTGATTGTGAGCCTGTGACTATGCCGGGCGGATTGTGATTGTGAGCAAGTGACCATGCCGAGCGGATTGCGAATGTGATGATGTGATCATGTCGAGCAGATTGAGATATTGGAACGTGAGTTGTCCGTGCACTTGTGATTCGAGATATGGGCACGAGGTGCCGTGAGTATATGATGACGGGTTGAAACCCGTGACTTGCGACTATGAGATGAGGTATCTGAGTGATTTCGTTGTGAAACATGTGAAGAACGGCTTGATTAATTGGTTGTCCTTTGTGTTCCTTAATTTGTTTCAATGATACTTCACGGTATTCTTATTGGTTTACTGTCTATATCTCATGTTGATTTTGTTGCCATTTACTGATTTTTACTTTCCATTATTAGCTTTATACTTCTATACTGCACAGGTTATTTTCTCTAGTGAGTGTCTTGACTTGTACCTCATCACTGCTCTACCAAGGTTAGTCTTGATACTTACTAGGTACCGACCGTGGTGTACTCATACTACACGTCTACACATTTTTGTGCATATGCAGGTTCTTCGGAGTCTGTTGATTGTTAGATAGCGGATCAGATATTGCTATGGAGACTTCGAGGTATACCTGACGTCGTGTTTGCAGGCCTTAGAGTCACCTTCGGAAGTTATTTTTTACGGTTTATTTCTATTCCTGAACAATTGTACTTAGAGATCTCTTAGTGAATTCAGCAGAGCTAATGACTTGTACTATCGGTTTTGGGATATTATATATCATGTTGGAATTGTTGGCTTTGTATAAAAATTTCAATTTCTTATTTAATCGTTGTTGATTGAATTTTTCCATTAATTCAGTAAGCATTAGGTTTACCTAGTCTTAAAGACTAGATGCCATCACGACATCCTACGGTGAAAAATTGGGGTCCAGACATGAACTTCCTCACTGACTCCTGGATTCCTAACATGGGACCAATTGACTCCATCATCAGTGACCCCAAGACAATTGGGGAAGCTGACATAAAAGTATCCTCTATTTTCAACAATGGGAACTGGAACTTAAGTTCACTCTCCTTTCCTCTCCCTGACAAATTGGCTACCACCATCACCAACTCTATTCCCAGCCTGAACCCTATCAAAGAGGATGAACTCATTTGGGTTCCTACTAGCAATGGAATATTCTCATCCAAAATAGCTTACTCCATGTTGAACCCCCAGAGGAATATACACTCAGGGAATAACCCATCTTTCAGCTGGATTTGGAAGCTGGAAACACCCAACAAGATCAGATTCTTCACCTGGCTTCTAAATCACAACATGCTGCCTACCAACAAGTATCTAAACAACATTGGCCTCCAAATAAATCTTACTTGTCAAGTGTGCAATACAACTGAGAAAATCATAGTTCATATCTTCTTCCTCTGTCCCAATGCTAAATCTTTCTGGAACAACATTTGTACTTATGCAAATGACCTACCCATGCACTTACATTTCAGTCCTGACACATGGAATCTAAACACGGAACAAACTAAAGGCCAAGCCCTTTAATAACCTCTTGGAATGACATTTCCTCCCGTCCTTCTACTTCTGGAATATTTGGCTTACAAGAAAAAATAACATGTTCAATAAGAGGAAGGAATATGTCCAATCCAAAGTTGTCATTGCACATGCCACTGAATATCATCTGCTAGCCAGGAATAAACCTCACAAGGATTGGACCACCATCAGTGTTAAATGGGAGCCCCCTGACAGAGGCTACTTCAAACTCAACATTGATGGCTCCTCCATGGATAAACCAGCGTTAGGGGGGCATAAACGGAGTATTTAGGAATAACTCGGGAAACTAGGTTATGGGTTATATGAGGGGCTACCCAACCATAGCAAACAATCTGGCAGAACTGCTGGCACTACTAGAAGGACTAAAGCTAGCAAGGGAACAAAATCTGACTCCCCTTGTGGTCAACACTGACTCAACAAAGATCATTAGAATGTTAAAAATATGGTCATATCCCTTACGATAACTTTTGTTTGTGAATGCAGGTCATTGATGACTCAGCTGGGGAACCCGGCCATCAGCCATAACTTCAGAGAGCAGAACTGGGTGGCGGACCTACTGGCTAAGTAAGGAGCAAAAAAAAGGCTTTTTGACAACACTAGGATTTTGGAAGTTCCTCCGATGTTTGCCAATGATGTACTATGATCAGAAATCCTAGGAACTACTTTCATTAGAAAAATTTTGGTCTGTAATATAACTACTATTGTTCCAAACAATACTGTCCAATTGGCCAGCTCCTCTATGTAATTATTATAATCTTTGTTAATTAAGTATCTGTTAATCAAAAAAAATTAAAGTACTTATTTCAAAAATCAAAATTAGTCACTATTTCTTCTTTGGTATTCTTGTATATGTGTGGTTGGAGTTTTGAGTAAATCATAATTGGGAATGAAAGCCTATTTATTTCTGATGATTCTTTTTTATAAATATTATCTTCTCAATTTCTTATAATTTTAATAATTTATAATATAATTATAGATATAATATTTATGTAACTTTTTAAAATAAAGTTTACTATTTGAGACATGTCACACAAGCAACGCACGTACGCTAGGACTAATCTATATCATATTATATTATAAGCGGGAACATGTCAAGTGAAGTTAAATACCAAAATATCCTTATAAAGCTGAATGACATTATTGCCCGCCCTTCTACTAAACAATATTGTAAATATTTTTGGACAAGAATGTAAACACAAAATTATGATAAATAACATCTTAAAATCTACTATTAAATGTTAACTGAATTTATTACCTGATATTGGATGTATCTAAAGACTTCGTTTTTCTAAAGTTAACCTTTTGCAGTTTCATAATTCTAAGTTTGGCTTTTCAAATTCTAGAAGATTTTAGATGCCTTATAGTACATCAATTTTAATAAGGAGACATATATTTAAAAAATTAAAATAAAAATTTAAAGACAACATGTAAAATTACTGTAGATTCAAAATTATTGTCGAAACTTTTTTGTCCTTTAAAATTAAAATAAATATCTTGCATTAAAGTACAAAAATATAATTTCAAATGTTTGATATTGGATTTCAAGAACTAACTTGGAGTGGGAGCAAATATTTTAGTCCCTTGAACATTAATTGTACGTTTAATATGGCAATTAGTAGTTTCATCTTTATTACAAGAATCTAGAGGGGGACTGAAGGGCTAGACGTTATGTTTGGAAAAGAAAGAAGAGAGACCAAAAGCTAAGTGACTTTATAATCTCCTTTCATGAGTTTTGAAGGGTATTCAGAGCCATGGTTCGTTTCATGAAGGCAATATTAGGAGCTTAACAAAAGGTAATGAAATCTCTTTGGATACAGAATGTAGCCTTTTGGTTCTTGTACATTTTGGAAGCATGATGATGATAAAAGATAATTCAATGCTTATGTTTGATGTTTGATGGACTTCCAATGGGTTTTTCTTTTTCTTGGATAAAATCATAAAAATATTCATATGATGAGATCTCATTTATTCAATTTGTGTAATAGCTTTTGTTTGTTTTTTCACTGGATAGCAACATTTGATGTATTGTTGTTTCACATAATATCTTCGTCATTTGCTCTTACTTTTATGATATTACCAAATTATTGAATTGCTTGTTATTTATTTTCATTTTTTACTTTAATTACCAGATCAAGATATTGTTCTGAGTTAATTATCATTGCTTTAATAAAATTAATTAATTTGCTAATAAGTGACAGTCACTTTCTTAATTATCAAAATTAGTTTGCACAAGAAAACCAAATAAATCCTTAACAACAAGAATTTTAAGTTATTAAATTTACACAAATTTCATATCCATTTTTTTGGATTTTCTGGAAAAGATATGGTCATGTTTCTTTTTATCTTTTCTTTTAGGGTATTACATATATTTCAATCTTTTCCTTTTCCAATTATTTTCTCAAAGAAGTATATAGGTCATAGTGAAAAATTATTGTGAACAATGTCAAGATGAATCAACAGTTTGTGCTATTAGCTTCTAAAGAAATACATAACCCATAGACTATAAGAATTTAAGGGAACTGTCGGTCATCAGATTTTTTTTTTTTTAAATTGAGTTAGCTAAATAGGAAGAATATTCATTAATTGTAAAAATTTCACTTTTCATTTAGTGACTTCAATTTTACAATTGAAATATATTTTTGATAACATTTTATGTAACATCAAAATTTTGGTATTCATTGATATGAGATACGTGTGTCGAGAAACGAGTAATATTAAAAGTGGGAAGCCCTTAATTAAAAAGTTAAATTACTAAAATATTCTTTCTTAAGAACTTAAATACCCTACTTATAAATAAATATATAAATAATAATACATATTAAGAAGAAGAAAACTGATTAATTTGAAGTGTCCTCTCTAAAAAGTTGTCTTTTTAATAAGCAACTAACTATCGTTTTTAAGAAAATCTATTCAACCATTTGTTTAAATCTTAAGAGCAAAAGCAGAAATATTTCGAACAACAACGACATATATAGGGAAGTGGGAGCACCGATCACAAAGTAGAGGAGAAGAAGAAAAATATTATCTTTGGTTTGGCCTTCCAAAGGGCTTAATCGGTATAACACCCTATGGACCAACATAAACATCACGTAAGTTTTTAACTTTTTTCCTCAATTTAAAGAAAAGAATAAGTATCATATCTTTTACCAACACTTGTTGAATTTTCTGCTTCTGATATTTGATTTTTGACTATTTCAAAACATAATTCTGCTTCTAAAATAAATAGTATCTAAAATTTTTACATGTAAAATATTATAATTAGTACTACAAAAAAAAAATTAACTTGTATGCATTAATAGTATAAAACTTATTATACTATTAGATCTCTTAAAAGTAAATTAATATAAGTAATTACTTAGAATAATAGAGTTCGCATGTTAAGTTGTATTGATAATATAAATTCTTTATAGACATGGTTAAATTCCTATAAATATTGTGAATTCATGATTGAAAATTAGAAAATAGAATTATGATGTGAAAAATAAAATAAATTAAAGAGCATATAGAGATTAGTGATAGTTAGATTCATAAAAGTAGAAGGAGAAATATAAAAATAGAAACTAAATTAATTTAATGTGTCAATTCTAAAAAAAAGAAAAAATCATATTTATTTAACTGGTTTCTCCGATAGTCAATTAATGACATAAAAAGGATAGCTATTATTTTGGCTTTTTGATAGTTCTTTCTGGTCGGTTATACATAACAATATGTCATTCTTCTTAACTATTATGGCAATCCAATCGTGAGAGTTAGTGTCATGATCCAAAATTTATTATAGGTCGTGATGGCGTCCAATGTCGTTGTTAAGCAAGTCAACGGTAAACTAACAATTTAATTATTTATTTTATTATTTTTGAAATCATAATTATAATTAAGTAAGGAGGTTTACACCTCTAAAATCCCAGGTACGTATATAACTAGTAGTCTGAAAAAGGAAATGAAAGGTGATAATAATATACAAATCCGTAGTCATCAACTAGAATATCCTAGAATTCGGTATCACAAGTGCATGAGCATTTACTAAGGAGTACAATTATAATACAACATCTGTTTGGAATGTAAATAAGACAGGATAAAGTAAGTAATACGATGGAGACTTTGTGGGCTGCGATACGTAGCCTGAAATTTACAACTCACCCATAAAGTCCCCTCAGTAGCTGCGCCTATGCGCCAAGGTGACCACCAAATAAAATTGTCAGATCCCGCACATTTAGTGCAGAAGTTCAGCATGAGTACATAAATCAACGTGTACCCAGTAAGTATCTAGCCTAACCCCGGAGAAGTAGTGAAAGAGGGGTCGACATCGACACTTACCAGAGATCCAATAAAGCAATATAATAAATCATAAGCAGATATGAAGCACACAGCAATAATGGGATAAATCTGTAAGTTACATAATCTTCTAAAAATTTCTTTTAAAGGTATGAATTTCTCAATCTTGTATTCTACCTTAATAGCTCAAATGTATCAAGTACCATTATGAAACGGATAATGTAACGACCCGACCGGATGTTTTGAGCTCTAGCACGTCATTCGGCGGTTTAAGGTCTTGGTTAGCTTCATTTCAGGTATTATGACTTGTACGTGTGGTCGGAATTAAATTTTGGAAAGTTCGGAGTTGATTTGGAAAGAAAATTCTCATTTTGGAAGCTTTAAGTTGAAAGAGTTAACTAAGGTTTGACTTTTGAGTAAACGATCTCGGAATCGGGATTTGAAAGTTCCAATAGGTTCGTATGATGATTTCGGACTTGGGTGTATGTCTGGATCGGGTTTTGGGTGACCCGGGAGTATTTCGGCGCCTATTACGGAAGATTGGCATTCTTAAGGTTTAATAATTTCCTAAGTTTGGGTTGAAGTGGATTATGATGTTATCAATGTCTGTTTGAGATTTTGAGCCTGGGAATAGTTCCGTATGGTGATTTTGGTCTTAGGAGCGTGTCCAGATATCGATTTGGAGGTCCGTAGGTTATTTCGGTGTCAATTGGCGAAAGTTGTAAATTTGGATGATTTTTGGGAAGTTTGACCGGGAGTGGACTTTTTGATATCGGGTCGGATTTCAATTCCGGAAGTAGGAGTATGTCCTAATGTCAATTATGACTTGTGTGCAAAATTTGAGATCAATCAGATTTGATTTGATAGGTTTCGATGTCGAATGTAGAAGGTTAAAGTTCTAAAAGTTCATTAAACTTGAATTGAGGTGCGATTCATGGTTTTAGCGTTATTTGATGTGATTTGAGGCCTCAAGCAGGTTCGTGTCATGTATTAGGACTGGTTGGTATGATTGTACAGGGTCCCGGGGGCCTGGGGTGTGTTTCGGGATGGCATCGGTTCATTTCCCCATGTTTTTCTGCTGTTGATGCTGGTTCTGGTGTCCTTCATCGCGGACGCGTGGTGGCTATCGCATTCGCGATAGAGGATTTTTGGGGCAGGTGGAGGTTACATATATCGAACGCGACACAAAGATCGCGAACGCAGAGAAGAGCCTGGGGAACCTACGCGAACGCGAGAGGGCAGTCGCGAACGCGTAGAAGGAAATGGGGGGCCAGGGCCTAGAGAAGTTTGGCCTTCTCGAACGCGGCTCGTGGACCACGAACACAAAGGGTACTGGTTACAAGGCTTCATGAACAGGACGAGGAGGCTGTGAACGCAAATAGTAAATTGGAGAACGAAATTTTTGGCCTTCGCAAATGCGGTGGCCTTTCCGCGAACGCAAAGAGGAGCAGGCCTGGACAAACTGGTTTTAAAACAGGGTTTGGGTTCATTTCACCCATTTTCCACACGTCTTGGGCGATTTTTAGAGCTCTTCAAGGGGGTATTTTCATCATCTAATGCAAGGTAAATGATTCCCACATATTTCAAGTTAAATACTTGGTATATATGGATTTAAACATAAAAATTAGTAGAAATTTAGGATTTTAAAGAAAAACCTAGAAATTTATGTTTTTGGATTTTGACCACGAAATTGGACATGAAATTTGGAATTAATGATATATTTGAGTTTTATGGTGTTATGGGTAAAGTTTATCTTCGAAAAATTTCGAAATCGGGGCACGTGGGTCAAAGGGTGAATTTTATCGACTTTTTGAGTGGAGATAGAAATTGCTTAAATTGATTAGTTATGAGTATTAGAACACATTTGATTGATTTGCACATTGTTTGCATAGTTTTGGATCGACAAGCATCGGTTTGAGGTGTTAGAGTGGCATTGGAGCCGGTTATGGAACTTCAGAACGAGGTAAGTCTCTTTTCTAACCTTGTAAGAGGGAATTAACCCCATAGATGAATCAATTTAATATGTGCTTCTATTTGTGGGAGCTGCACACGCACGAGGTGACGAGTGTCCTATATAGCTGCTAATTATGCTTATGTTCAGGTAGTCTAGGACTCAAATTATTTTATACTTGCGATATTTGCACCCTACTTGTTAATTTAATCGCTTAAATCATATTGGAACTAGATAAAGGAATTGTAATAGGTTAATTTCATTTACTTGAGTTTGGACGGATCACTTGACCGTTAATGAGAATTGGTGTTTCTTTGAATATTAGCCTCTTAATAATCTTAAATCAGTTGTTTATAAAGTATTTTCTCTTCTCATAGAGCGGGCCGGAACGCCTTGGTAGCAGATAGATGCATCTATGGTTCGTGCCGTTTGACCCTCAGCATTACACAGCTTATATATATATTTGTATGTTGGATCGGGCCGTACGACCTTGGCATAATTCGTGCGTAATAATTCTTGGAGTCCAATTATAATTGATATTGTTTCATTGGCTTCAGAGATTAATTTTTTAAATGGTGGAAATTAATTTGGAATTTACTATCAGTGAAAGAATTATTTATTTATTTCTTGTTATTGAGTTTTCAGCGGAATTTACATAATCCATACTTAATTATATTTTCGGTATTTTATTGTTAGCCCATAGTAAGTGTCGAAGTCGACCCCTCATCACTATTTTTTCGAGGTTAGGCTAGATACTTACATGGTACATGTGTGTTACGTACTCATACTACACTTGCTGCACATTTTGTGCAGATACATATATGTCTAGTGGTCTTGTGGGCGCAGAGGCATGGCTGTTGCGGGGACTTAAGTGAGCTGCATCCCATGTTACGAGTCCGCAGCACACAGAGCCTCCATTAGAGTAATTTACATTCTCCTGTCTAATTTGTATTCCAGACAGATGTTGTATTTTATCATATTTCCTAGTTGATGCTCATGCACTAGCGGCACTGGATTTTGGGGGTTCCTATTAGATGTTTAGTATGGTAGTTCACGTAATTATTATTGTTTTACCCTGTAAATTCTATCTAATACTATTTAATTAATGGAAATTATGATTTCAAAAGGAATAAAAATGAATAATTAAGTGGATCAATCATCGTTGGCTTGTCTGACGATAGCGTTAGATGCCATCACGACCTATAGTGAATTTTGGGTCGTGACAGATAAGAAATACCATATAAAATACCAGACATCAGTGGAAGGATAATTTCGTGAATATTCGGACTGCCAGCGAGATAACACACGATTATGCCGAGGTCGTTCGGCCCGATCCAGAATAATGTGTACACTGCCGAGGGTCGAGCGGCCCAAATCATAGATGCATCTATTATACTGCCGAGGCATTCGTCACGCTCCACAAGAAAGAAAGGAAATTACCAAAGTACGAGACACGTGCTTACAATACACTACATGAGCACAAAGTGAATATAACCTTTACCGTTTCTCAAATAACTTGCCAACAACTCAAGGTGATAAGGCTCGGCCTAATATATACATATATTTCTAAATCAATTTCAATTAATTAAATCAGCAGAATGAGTTAAAATAATTCAAATATTACATGATAATGTCCTAAGTCTACCTGGACATAAACATGCTTTAGCTACGTAGGACTCTCGTCACCTCGTGCGTACGTAGCACCTACAACTAGTAGCACATAACCATTACATCACCTAGGGGATAGTTTCCCCCTCATAAGGTTAGATAGAGATTTACCTCGTTCCGAAGTACCATAACCGGTTCCAATGCCCCTCTAACACCTCAACTCAAAGCAACGTGCAAATCAATCAAAATATACTCCAATGCATATAATTTAACAATTTATAATAATACTCAACCCCGCTCGAAAAGTAATAAAGTCAACCCTCGGGCCCACGTGCCCGGATTTCGAAAATTTTCTAAGATAAACATTACCAATAAGATCACGAACTCAAATATATAATTTATTCGCAATTCCACGTACAATTTCGTGGTCAACATCCAAAATTACCATATTCTAGGGTTTTCTCTTAAAATCCCACAATTTCCATAAATATCCATGTTTTAATCCACATTTAGACCATGTATTTAACTCACAAGGTGTAAAAATCACTTACCTAAAGTTTGACGATGAAAATGACACTCCAAAATCGCCCCAATATCGGCTCCCATGGAAGGAATGAGGTTAAAATGAGCCAAATCCCCGAAATATAGCTTCTACCTAGGTATTTATCCTTCGCGATCACGAAAAATGCTTTGCGATTGTGAAGCACACTTTTCTTAGCTCAAAATTGCACTTCGCGATCGCAGAAAACCAATCGGGATCGCGAAGAACAAGCTGCCCAACTCCTCCAGACAACCTTTAGTATAATAGCCATAACTTTTTGTACATAAATCCAAATGACAAAGGATTTGGCTTTCTGAAAACTACACGCCAAGGGCTACAACTTTTACTTTTGGATCATCTCCAAATTCTTTATAGAGTGCAAGATAAAAGTTTCCAAAATCTGCCCTGTGCAGTAGAAATTTCTTCTTCGCGAATGCGATTCACAAACCTATTTCTCCCATTTTTCTCTTCGCGAATGCGATCCAATGTTCGCGATCGTGATGCACACTGCTGTAGCTAAAAGCCAGCAATTAAAAATGGCCTAGAAATGGTCCGAAACTCACCCGAGCCCCTCGGGACCCCGTCCAAACATACAAACAAGTCCCAAAACATGACAAGAACCTGCTTGAGGCCTCAGATCACACCAAACAATATCTAAACTACGAATCGACGATTAAAATTCTTCTTTTGACTTTCAAACATCCAAACTTTGACGAACGCGTCCGAATCATACTTAAACATTCCGGAATAACGCCAAACTTTACATACAAGTTATAAATCACGATACGAACCTATTCCAAGGCTCGGAACCCCAAAAGGACATCGATAAAACCAAAATTCACTTCACATCAAACTTTAGAAATTCTTAAACTTTCAAAATGCTAACTTTCCATAATAGACGCCGAAATGCTCCCGGACCACCCGATACTCAACCCGAACATACGCCTATGTCCGAAATCATCATACGAACCTATTGAAACCTTCAAATCCCGATTCCGAGGTCGTTTACTCAAAAGTCATACCTTAGTCAATTCTTTCAACTTAAAGCTTCTGAAATTAGAATTTTTCATCTAAATCGACTCTGAACTTCCCAAAATTTGATTCCCACTACGCATACAAGTCATTAAACAGGAAGTGAAGTTACTTAAGGACTCAAACCGTCCTACGATGCGCTAGAGCTCAAAACGACCGGTCGGGTCGTTACATTCTTCCCCACTTAAACATACGTTTATCCTCGAACCTGCCCGTGCCACCACAACCCATGGAGCACATTAGCTCGAGCTAGACTGAAGATCCTCCATATAACCTTGGCTAACAAGCCTTAGAACCGAATTCCAACATCCGAAATTCTCCACGAGACGCGATTCTAACATACGAATACCGCATCAATCCCTACACACTGTGCCAAAACCTGATCATGCACCTATGCTGAAATCACACCATGCACCACATAAGTCGTCTGCCCATAATAACATCCTCTGACCACAATAGCTGAAATTCCATGAATCTGATGCCCGCAATACACCTCAGGACACATATAAGCCATGTTCCAACTCTCGCAATGCCGCCACGATGAAAGAGATGTGTTAAAACTCATTACCACCTGCCAAATAAATAAATCATGGGGGTCTCTCCACTTTACAAGAATCATTACCTCATTCAGAACTGAATTATGATATTTTCTTTTTAATATAACCTACATAAATTCGATCGCACTGATCTCAGGTCCAATAACCTCGTCTCTCCCAGTACAAGCTACTCCGGCAATAAGCCACCTCAAACACCATCTAAAATCTCATATAGCGCCATCAAAGCGCCAACTAGCTACAACTCGAATGTGACCCATAGGGAAGAACGAACTTTGGCAAAGAACCATCCAGCCTGCGTAACGAATAAAACGGCCAAACTGATGCTATGGCTCTATCTCATGGATGGAAAACAAGGTACACAAAACAAGTATAAGGAACCGTACTTAACATCTCACTGTTGTGGCGTGCAACCCTATCCAAATATGAAATTGTTGTAGCGTGCAACCCCATCCAATCATGACATCGTCGCGGGGCGCAACCCGATCCACATAACATACCCGTGGCGGCATGCCACCCAATTCAAACAATATACCTGTGGCGGCGTGTCACCCGATCCACTCATAACAATCAATAAGGAAACACCCATCAAGCCAAAATGCTTATACTTACGAAATGCCCGAATATCTACCACAAGCACGCCAAGTGCATAATACAACCTTGGGGAGACGGATAGTGCCATACGCTACAAAAACCCAAGCATGACTCAGGTGCAATAAATGACCTGCATCTCGAGAGCCATCTTGCTCATATAACACCACAAGCTACACGGGATCACAACACATGTGCGAATAATCAAGCCATCTCACAACCCACCTAGCACAATAGAGTATTACATGAAATAGCTGACAAGGGGAATAACATCCAACGCCCGAAGACTCCTCGGTAAGAAATGCTATGCCGAATGAATACATCCGACCCGACGTAGAGCACACGCTCCCATTAGACCCACCAACAGACCTCAAGCCGATTCTGACCATACTGGGCCACAACCAAAGGAATAGAGTGCCTTCTAGGCATAAACTCTCACATTAGCGATTGTACCATAATCTCCATTGCAACAAGCAACTGAATCCCTATAACCGCAGAAAATACAAACCTCAAGTCGTGGTCTAAATCGTCATAACTCTTCCGGGATCTATTTACACATAACAAGGCCATTAGAATCCAATATCTCCTAAATCAATCAAATTATAGTGGCTGTCAAGCCCGCACATACAACCATCAACCACCTGTATATTTAACACACCAAAGGAACTGATCATTGCCACAATCATGCTAATTCAAACCATTACCAACCGACCCAACTTCCTCCAATTTACTCTTGACCTGACTTAGAAATAATAATAGCTCCATTCAAAAACATAAAGAAACTCGATCAACACTCATTCTGAGTGACTCAAATCACGAGATCACATTGTCTCAATACTCACAAGCAGACAACCGCGCGATTCAATCGTAGTCGGTGGGCTCTCTCACTTAGTTTTGAGCTACAAGCACATAAATCTAGAATCCACAAAGATTCCTCCTTCCCAATTACTATGATCTCGCACCATTAACTCGCCAAAACTCTTGAAATCTCTTGTTAAACTCTTCCTAAAACATCCTGAATTATCAACCACAATTAACTATTCGACCTCCCGCTAGGCAGTAAGTAGAACTCCTCGTAGAAGCTTCATCAGAAATCACGCAACCGTTGACCTGCTCACAAGAGATAACTCACCTGTGGAATTTCTGTACCGACATCTTCCCAAGACGTTGCATTGCGTATAACTACTACGAAATAAGTAAATCCCCCTTAGCCGTGCTCGTCCATCGGCTGTACAAGTTTGTCCATTCCCTATTGACATCAACTGAAAGTCTGACAATACATTCCAAACTCAAAGTCATGTTGCATCCAAAACGATAATCAAGTTTTCACACCCCTCTTCATTTCAAGCAAACTCCTTTCTGCCGTATTCAATCTTCCTTAGTACAGTAGCCACCATCCCAAATAAAGTCTGCAGACTTAGTCAGTTTCCACCATGACTCCCAAATCACTCTAAGCTTTCTCAAGGCACGTAGCTATCGTACCACAAGATCCATATGCTACTCTGCCACTCCCATTCGAATAAACCATCTCCTTTAAGCAACCTCTCGACCTCTGCTTTTCATACTTGAACTGCTAACAATTCAACTACCGCACGACACCTCCCACCATATCCTTCCTCATTATTTGTTGTTCAGTTGCTACCTCAAATCAAAATCCATCTCTGTAGCACTTGAACTGATAAATTTGCTACCAACTCTAAGCCTTCTTCAAGACCATCTTTCTCGAGCCATCAGCATTAGAAACACCGATTCGATTTTGAAACCGCTACACTCTGCCATCTCTGACAACCACTTCTCAAGCACTATTTTACAACACCTTGTCCCGAAGACAAATCAAGAAGACCATAACAACAGCGAGCCTTAATGTGTTCAACAAGGTCGATGACACCACATCACAATTGAGATTTCCACCATGCTCGAAAATATCAAGTCTCATTATTCCATCAACCAAAGTCTGAACATCCATAGTCTGATTGCCTTTCCTCCTAGAATTAAATATCGCACCTCTAAACCATGCACTGAGAAATCCTCTTTTCGAGTCATTCACTATCTCGACACATAAACAAGCACCCTATCATTACACCAACACTGTGCAATAACAACATATGAACATCATAATAATCTGTGCATAGCCTCGAAACCATAGGAAATACAGATACTGGGCTGAAACGGCAGAACACCCTTACGCAAGGCGACGATAATAGCATGCTCGAATATGTAGGGAGAAACATCCTGCACCACGTCTGCAGTACCACTAGAACTCATCGATGCCCAATAGATAAAAGCGATCCACGTCGCATAAGATTGAGTAGGAAGGAAATGAAGGAATAAGCTCTGATGGAATCAAACCGCATGAAGAGGAATCAAGAAGGAAAGCGCGGCTAACGGCCCTATAGCTTCTCGAAGATAAGTACAGACGTCTTTGTACCGATCTGCAAGACTCTACTAGACTTGCTCATGACTCATGAGACCTGAGTGAACCTAGAGCTCTGATACCAAGCTATCACGACCTAAAACCTACTATAGGTCGCGATGGCGTCCAACGTTGCCGTTAGGCAAGCCAATGGTGAACTAACAACTTAATTATTCATTTTATTATTTTCAAAATCATAATTGTAATTAAGTAAGGAGGTTTACACCTGTAAATCACGGGTATGTACATAACTAGTAGTTTGAAATGTAAATAAGACAAGATAAAGTAAGTAATACGATGGAGACTTTGTGGGTTGCGATACGTGGCTTGGAATTTGCAGCTCACCATAAAGTTCCATCAGTAGCTGCGCCTATGCGCCAAGGTGACCACCAAATAAACCTTTCAGATCCTGCACATTTAGTGCAGAAGTGCAGCATGAGTACATAAATCAATGCGTACCCAGTAAGTATCTAGCCTAACCCGGCAGAAGTAGTGACGAGGAGTCGACATCAAAGCTTACCGAAGGTCCAACAAAGCAATATAATAAATTATAAGCAGATATGAAGCACACATTAATAATTGGATAAATCTGTAAGTTACATAATCTTCCCAAAACTTCTTTTAAAGGTATGAATTTCTCAATCTTGTATTCTACCTCAATAGCTCGGATGTATCAAGTACCCGTATCAAACGGATAAGAAATACCATACAAAATGCCAGGCATCAGTGGAAGGATAATTTCGTGAATATTCGGACAGCCAGCGAAATAAGGTACGATTATGCTGAGGTCGTTTGGCCCGATTCAGAAAAATGTGTACACTACCGAGAGTCGAGCGGCACGAACCATAGATGCATCTATTATACTGCTGAGACATTTGGCCCGCTCCACAAGAAAGGAAGAAAATTACCGAATTACGAGACACGTGCTTACAATACACTACATGAGCACAAAGTGAATATAACCTTTACCGTTTCTCAAATTACTTGCCAACAACTCAAGGTAATAAGGCTCGGCCTAATATATACATATATTTCTAAATCAATTTCAATTATAAATTCAATTAATTAAGCCAGCAGAATGAGTTCAACTAATTAAAATATTACATGATAAAGTCCTAAGTCTACCCGAACATATTACCTCGCTCCGAAGTTCCATAATCGGCTCCAACGCCTCTCTAACACCTCAACTCAAAGCCAAACATTCCGAAACTAGTCAAACAACGTGCAAATCAATCAAAATATACTCCAATGCATATAATTTAACATTTTATAATAATTCTCAACCCCGCTCGAAAAGTCGACAAAGTCAACCCTCAGGCCCACGTGCCCGAATTTTAAAAATTTTCGAAGATAAACTTTACCCATAACATCACGAATTCAAATATATAATTTATTCTCAATTTCATGTCCAATTTCGTGGTTAACATCCAAAAATACCATATTCTAGGTTGTTCTCTCAAAATCCCATAATTTTCATAAATATTTATGTTTTAATCCACATATAAATCATGTATTTAACTCACAAGGTGTAGAAATCACTTACCTAAAGTTTGATGATGAAAATTGCACTCCAAAATCACCCCAAAGTCAGCTCCCCATGGAAGGAATGAGGTGAAAATAAGTCAAATCCCCGAAATATAGCTTCTGCCTAGGTATTTACCCTTCGCGATCGCATAAAATGCTTTTCGATCGCGAAGCACAACTTTTCTCAGCTCAAAATTGGTCGTCGCGACCGCGGAAAACCAATCGCGATCGCGAAGAACAAGCTGCCCAACTCCTCCAGACAGTCTCTAGTATAAAGGTCATAACATTTTGTACAAAACTCCAAATGAAAAGTAGATTGACTTTCTGAAATCTACACACCAAGGGCTACAACTTCCAGTTTTGGATCATCTCCAAATTCTTCATAGATTGCAAGATATAAGCTTTCAAAGTCAGCCTTGTGTAGTAGAAATTTCTTCTTCGCGAATGCGAATCTGCCTCCACGAACGCGATTCACATACCCCTTTCTCCCATTTTTCACATTGCGAACGCGAAACAATGTCATCGATCGCGATGCACACTGCTATAGCAAAAAATCAGCAATTAAAAATAGCCTAGAAATGGTCCGAAACCACCCTGAAACTTACCCGAGCCCCTCGGGACCCTGTCCGAACATGCCAACAAGTCCCAAAATATGACACGAACCTGCTCAAGGCCTCAGATCACACCAAACAACATCCAAACTACGAATCGATGATCAAAATCCTTCTTTTAACTTTCAAACATTCAAACTTTGACGAACGCGTCCGAATCATACTTAAACATTCTGGAATGACGCCAAACTTTATGTAGAAGTTATAAATCACGATACAAACCTATTCCAAGGCTCGGAACCCCAAACTGTCATGACCCAAAATTCACTAAAGCTCATTATGGCGCCTAACACCCTCGTCAGGCAATCCAACTGTGATTAATCAACTTAATTACTCATTTTATTACTTTGAGATCATAATTTCCATTAATTAAATAGTATGAAACAGAACTTACAAGGTAGAGGATAATAATTACATGAATTACCATACCAAACATCCAGTAGAAGCCCCAAAAACCCTGTGTCACAAGTGCATGAGCATCAACTAGGAAATATAATAAAATACAATATCTGTCTGGAATACAAGTTAGGCAGGAGAATATAAATAACTTTGATGGAGACTCTGTATGCTGCGGATCATAACATGAAATACAGCTCACGGTAAAGTCCCTGCAATAGCCGTGCCTCGGCGCCCAAAAAACCACCAAACATATATGTACCTACACAAAAAGTGCAGCAAGTGTAGCATTAGTATGTAAGTCAACCCGTACCCAGTAAGTATCTAGCCTAACCCCAGAGATGTAGTGACGAGGGGTCGACATCAACAATTACTAGTGGTCCAATAAGACAGATACAATAGACGTAAACAGATGTGAGTCAAGGGAAAATAAACGAAATAACAAGTATAAATACGTGGTAAAATTCTCCTTTGAGCAATAACTCAAACTCTCAGCTAGTAGGTTAGCTCCTCAATTGGAGTATATATAATGGACCTCACCAGATAAGTCGCCACAGTTCAAATTTGGAAAACTCACAGATATATTGCCTTCCTATTAATTATTATGCACGACTAATCTTGAAGTCCGTCGAATCTCTACAATGGCTAGTCTATCACTCTAACAAGTCTAGTCTAAAGTCACAACGTAATATAAAGGAATTTAATAGGCAAGAGACAACTCAAATAGTACAGTTATAGCATGGCGGGAACGTAAGTCTTCCCGGACATATCATGAATCTAGCTACGTATGGACTCTCGTCACCTCGGGTGTACGTAGCCCCCCCGTAACAAGTAGCACATAATAATACAACACCTAGGGGTAGTTTCCCCCTCACAGAGTTAGACAGGACTCTTACCTCGCTCCGAAGTTCCATAATCGGCTCCAAAGCCTCTCTAACACCTCAAACCGATGCCCGTCGATCCAAAACTAGTCAAACAATATGCAAACTAATCAAAATATACTCTAATACCGATAATTAATCAATTTACACAATTCCCAACATTACTCGAAAAGCCAACCAAGTCAGCCCTCGGGACCACGCGCCCGGATTTTGAAATTTTTTGAAGATAAACTTTACCCATAACACCACGAACTCAAATATATAATTTATTCCTAATTCCATGTCCTGGTCAAATTTCAAAAATACCAAATTCTAAGTTTTCTACCAAAATCCCGCAATTTCTACTAATCTCCCTGTTCAAATCCCTATAGAATCAATGTATTTAACTTACAATACCCGGGAATAACTTACCTTGCCATAGATGATGAAAATCTCCACGTGAAGCTCTCCAAAAATCGCCCAAACCAAGAGAGAAAATGAGTGAAATGAGCAAACCCCTATTTTTAAAACCATCTGCCCAGCCAACATTCCGCACCTGTGGAACCCCAGCCGCACTTGCGGCTCCGCACCTGCGAAAAAAATCCATCGTAGGTGCGGTTCCCTCCAAGCAAGGCAAAATCCGCTTCTGCGGACAAATTTCCGCTCCAGCGCGACCGCTTCTGTGGTTCCCCATACGCTCTTGCACTCCCGCACGTTCGGATATCCCTCCGCTTCTGCAACCCAACTGCCCCTTTCATTTTCCGCTTCTGCAGACCACCCTTCGCACCTGCGGCCCTCAACATGCAGGTGTGATTGTACCAGCAATTGGCCAATACCAACATTCCTCAACTTCAACTTTCGATCCGATTCCAATCTGAAACTCACCTGAGGCCTCCGGGACCCCGTCCAATCATACCAACCATTCCAAAACATGGTGCAAACTTGCTCAAGGCCTCAAATCACACCAAACATCCAAACTACGAATCGACGATAAAATCCTTCTATAAACATTAAAACTTCCAAACTTCGACGAACGCGTCCGAACCATGCCAAAACATTTCGGAATGACGCCAAACTTTGCGTACAAGTCATGAATCACAATACGAACCTATTCCAAGGCTCGAAATCCCAAACGGACATCGATAACACCAAAGCCCACTCTAAACCAAACTTAGGGAATTCTTAAACTTTAAAAAATGTTAACTTTCCAAAATAAACGTCAAAATGCCCCCAGGTGATCCGACTCCCAAGTTTGAAATCATCTTATGAACCTATTGGAACCTTCAAATCCTAACTCCGAGGTCGTTTACTCAAAAGTCGAATTTTAGCTAATTCTTCCAACTTAAAGCTTCCAAAATTAGAATTTTCTTTCCAAATCAATCCCGAACTTCCGGAAACTCTATTCCGACCACATGTACAATTCATAATACCTGAAGTACAGCTACTCAAGGCCTCAAACCACCGAATGATGCCCTAGAGCTCAAAACGACCGGTTGGGTCGTTATATTTTCTCCCACTTAAACATATGTTCATCCTTGAACGTGCTAAGAACTACTCCGGAGTTGTCCAAAATCACTATGCAACACCTTGTGCACCTACTCGTGCCACCGCAACCCAGTTGGGCATATTAGCTCGAACCGGACTGAAGGTCCTCCCTTTTATTTAGTCAATAAGCCTTAGAACCAAATTCCAACCTCCGAATTTCTCTACAAGACCTGATTCTAACATACGAACACCGTACCAATCACCACACACCGTACCAAAACACGATCGTACACCTTTTGCTGAA
Source organism: Nicotiana obtusifolia (assembly GCA_002018475.1). Lineage (NCBI taxonomy): Eukaryota > Viridiplantae > Streptophyta > Magnoliopsida > Solanales > Solanaceae > Nicotiana > Nicotiana obtusifolia. The sequence goes on along the minus strand of MCJB01001336.1, from coordinate 120,691 downwards.
TTCACACCATGCACTGCATAATTCACATGCCCATAATAACATCCTCCGACCATAATAGCTGTAATTTCACGAATCCAATGCCTGCAATGCATCTCATGATGTATATAAATCCTGTTCCAACTCTCACAATACTGCTACGATGAAAGAGAAGTGTAAAAACTCATAACCACCTGCCAAATCAATAATTCATGGAGTCTTTCCTTCTGAGAAGAACCATCACCTCATTCTGAACTGAATAACGATAGTTTCCTTTTAATGTACCTTATATAAATCGGATTGCACTAATTTCAGGTCCAATAATCTCGTCTCACCCAGTACAAGCTGCTCAAGAAATAAGCCACCTCAAACAATGACTCAGATCTCATATGACGCCATCAATGCACCGACAAGCTACAACTCGAATATGACACATAAGGAGGAACGAACTCTGGAAAAGAATTACCCAGCCCCTGTAACGAATAAAACGGTCGAACAGATGTTATGAACCCTTCTCAGAGGATGAGAAACAAAATACGCAGGAGTAGATATAGGGAACCGTACTCAACATATCATCGTTGCGGCGTGCAACCTGATCCAAACATGATACCTTTGTAGTGTACAACCCGATCCAAATAACGTACCCGTGGCGGTGTGCCACCCGATCCACTCATAACAATAAATAAGGACATATCTATCAAGCCATAATGCTTCTACCTACGGAATAGCGAATATCGACCGCAAGCACGCCAAATGCAAAAGTACAACTCTAGGGAGACGGATAGCTCAGTACGCCACAAAACCCAAGCACGACTAAGGTATGATAAATGACCTGCATCTCTAATGCCATCCTGCTCATATGACACCACAAGCTATACGGGACCTCAACACAGGTGCGAATAATCAAGTCATCTCAATCCGGCACAACCCCCACAGTTCACAACCAAAGGAGTAGTGCGTCTTCCAGGTATATAAACTCTCACATTAACGATAGTACCAATAATCTTCATACTTGTTCTCGATCTTTAACAATCAAGTGACTAGCACGTCACACTTATACGAATCTCCCGGTGGGGTACGCTCCCACGACTTTCTGCACCAGGTAGCAAGGTCTGCAAATCCATACCACCAACCATAATAATCTGTAAGGAAATTCAAGAACCCGCAAATCAGTACACAATGCTCCTTCCACAGAACACCATTCCTAGGTGACACTAGGATAATGCCAACTTACTCTGAACGTCTAAATTCTTCGCGGTTCATCCGAGGTCGCGACATTCTTGACAACACCGAATCGCAACCTTGATTCTCAACTTCCAATTCCCATGCCGTTCACTGCACCTATTGCGCCGCTACACGAGAGTACAAAAATTCATCATAACCCCTGAATTACCAAAATAATAAACACTTCATTAGCTAGAAACCTTTCACTCAGCTCATTTCAGAAGGACCGATGCAACATGCAACTGGATTCCCCAAACCGCAGAAAATACAAACCTCAAGTCGCGACCTAAACCGCCATGACTCTTCCGAAATCCATTTACACAACAAGACACTTCGAACCCAATGCTTCCCAAATCAATCAAGTTATGGTGGCTGCCAAGCCCGCACGCAAAACTACAAACCACATATATGACTTCACACACCAAAGGAACTGATCATTGCCACAGTCATGCTGATTCAACCATTACTAATCGATCCAACATCTTTCAATTTACTCTGGACTTGCCTCAGAAATAATAATAGCTCCATTCAAACATATGAACCCAATCTGCAATCATACCGAGTGACCCGAATTGGGAGACCACACCATCTCAATACTCATGAACCAACTCATACCCTCCTTATGCGCATAATGTCATATCCGACTATTAGACCCTTTCTGCAAGCCCTTTCGCAAATCCAAAGTTATTTCTTCCTCTCCTCCAATATTGCAATGCATACCCAATGATAAATTAGAACATTCCAAGTCTCATTTGCAATCCCCTGTGAAGATTCGATCCTTAACCACACAACGGACGCGAAATCCTTAGGCACTGCACTTTAATTCTTGAACCCACTAGAACCGTTGTTGAGAGTCACCCACTCTGACGTGATCCTGAATATCACCAAAATTCAACGCTCTGCTAGCACCTGGACACACTCTCTAAGAAGCAATCAGCTGAATTTTTTTCCTAGTACATTACATCATAAGAAGCATAAACTCGGAGTCTTCCAAATCCTGCACCTCAATCGATAAGGCGAAGTATAGCACACATTCATCGAGTTCCTTGTTCGACTTACTTCTGACATTTCCTTTCTCTTAGTCATAAATAATCCACAATACACCGGTAACCAGAAACCGCACAAGCAGACACCCACGAGATCCAATCGTAGACGGTGGGCTCCCCCACTTAGCTTTAAGCTACTACCATATAATATAGAGCCTAGAACGATTCCTCCTTCTCAATTACCATGATCTCGCATCGTTAACCCGCCAAATTTCTCGAAGTCTTTTGTTAAGCTTTTCATGAACATTCTGAATTCATTAGTCTCAATCATATATTCGACCTCGTACCGGGTAGCAAGTAGTATTCTTCGTAGAAGCTTCATCACCATCGTGCAACCGCTAACCTACTCACAGGAGATAACCTACCTGTGGAATTCCTTACCGACATCTTCCAACGACGTTGCACTAGGTACAACTACCACGTAATCAGTAAATTCTCCTGAGCCCATGCTCGCCCACCAGCTGTATAAGTCTGCTCCTTCCCCATTGACATCAACTGAAAGTTCAACAATACCTTCTGAACTCAAGTCACGTTGCATCCAAAAAAGGTGATCAAGTTTTCACACCCCTCTTTATTTCAAGCCAACTCCTCTTTGCCATACTCAATCTTCCTCAGTGCAGTAGCTTCCATCTCAAATAAAACCCATACACCTAGTCGCTTCCCACCACGATTCCCAAATTGCTCTAAAATTCCTCAAAGCACGTGGCTATCCTACCACAGAATCTATACGCTACTCTGCCACTCCCACTTCGGTCAAACGCGTCTCCTTTAAGCAACTTCTCGACCTCCGCTTCTCATACTTGACCTGCTAGTAATTCAACCATCGTGAGGCACTTCCCGCCATGTCCTTCCCCATAATTTGTTGCCCAAATGTTGCATCAAATCAAAATCCATCTCTATAGCACCTGAACCAATAATTGTTACCGACACTAAGCCTCTTCGAAGGTCAACTTTATCGAGCCATCAACAATAGAAATACCAATTCGATTCAGAACCACTGCACACCAAGTCTCGTTACTCCATCGACCAAAACCTGAACATCCATAGTCTGATTGCCTTTCCTTTGCTGGAATTAAATGTTGAACCTCTAAATCATGCACTGAGAAATCCTCTTTTCGAGTCATTCAGTGCCTCGACATATAACCGAGCACCTTACCATTACACCAACATTGTGCAATAACAACGCATAGACATCGTAGCAATCCGTGCACAGTCTCGAAACAATAGAAAATACAGATACTGAGCTAGAATAAAAAAAATCCTTTCGCAAGGTGACGGTAATAGCCTGCCCAAACACGCAGGGAAAAACATCTTGCACCACTTCTGCAGTACCACTAGAACTCCTCGACGCCCAATTGATAACAAGCGCTTCGCGTCGTATAAGATTGAGTAGGAAGAAAATAAAGGCACAAGCCTCAATGGAATCAACCCGCACGATGAGAAAATCAAGAAAAGAAATGCTCCTAACAGCCCTGTAGCCTCTCGAAGATAAGTACAGACGTCTTCGTGCCAATCCGCAAGACTCTACTAGACTTGCTCATGACTTGTGAGACCTAAGTGAACCTAACGCTCTGATACCAAGCTGTCACGACCCAAAATTCACTAAAGGTCGTAATGGCGCCTAACACCGCCATCAGGCAAGCCAACGGTGATTAATCAACTTAATTACTCATTTTATTACTTTGAAATCATAATTTCTATTAATTAAATTGTATGAAATAGAACTTACAGGGTAGAATGATAATAATTACGTGAATTACCATACCAAACATCCAGTAGAAGCTCTAAACACCCTATGTCACAAGTGTATGTGCATCAACTAGGAAATATAATAAAATACAATATCTGTTTGGAATACAAGTTAGACAGGAGAATATAAATAACTCTGATGGAGACTCTGTATGCTGCGGATCGTAACATGAAATACAGCTCACGGTAAAGTCCCCGCAATAGCCGTGCCTCGACGCCCAATATATGTACCTACACCAAAAGTGCAGCAAGTGTAGCATGAGTACGTAAGTCAATGCGTACCTAGTAAGTATCTAACCTAACCCTAAGGAAGTAGTGACGAGGGGTCGACATCAACAATTACTAGTGGTCCAATAAGTCAGATACAGTAGACGTAAATAGATGTGAGTCAGGGAAAATAAACGAAATAATAAGTATAAATACATGGTAAAATTCTCCTCTGAGCAATAACTCAAACTCTCAGCTAGTAGTTACCTTCTCAATCGGAGTATATATAATGGACCTCACTATATAGGTCGCCACAATTCAAATCAGGAAAACTCACAGATATACTGCCTTCCTATTAATTATTACGCATGATTTCATTAGAGTATTTTAATACAAATGCCGAAGCATACGGCCTGATCCATTATAATATTTTCGAACCATAGATACATCTAGTATAATGCTGAGACGAACGGCTCGCTCCCATGAGAGTGTGATACATAATCCTGCTGAAGCGTACGACCCAATCCATCATAATGTGCGCACTGCCGAGGGTCGAATGGCACGAACCATAATGTATCTCTCTTGCCGAAAATTTTCCCCCTCACAGAGTTAGAAAGGAGACTTACCTCGCTCCGAAGTTTCACAACCGGCTCTAAAGCCTCTCTAACGCCACAAACCGATGCCCCTCGATCCAAAACTAGTCAAACAATATGCAAACTAATCAAAATATTCTCTAATTCCCATAATTAATCAATTTACACAATTCCCAACGCTGCTCGAAAAGCCTACTAAGTTAGCCCTTGGACCCACGCACTCGGATTCCGAAAATTTTTGAAAATAAACTTTACCCATAACATCACGAACTAAAATATATAATTTATTCCTAATTCCATGTCCAATTTTCTGGTGAAACTAGATTTTCTACCAAAATCCCGCAATTTCTACTCATTTCCGTGTTTAAATCCCTATAGAATCCATGTATTTAACTTACAACAGGTGAGAATAACTTACCTTGCCATAAATGATGAAAATCTCCACTTGAAGCTCTCCAAAAATCGCCCAAACCAAGAGAGGAAATGAGTGAAATGAGCAAACCCCGATTTCTCAAACCATCTGCCCAACCAACTTTCCGCACTTGTGGAACACCAGCCGCACCTGCGGAAAAATCCATCGCAGGTGTGGTTCCCTCCAAGCCAGGCAAAATCCTCTTATGCGGCCAAAATTTCGCTCCTGACCGACCGCTTCTGTGGTCCCCCACACGCTCCTGTGCTCCCGCACGTGCGGATATCCCTCTGCTTCTGCAGCCCAGCTACCCCTCTCATTTTCCGCTTCTGCAGAGCACCCTTCGCATCTGCGGGCTCGCACCTGCAGCCCTTAACATGCAGGTGCGATTACACCAGCAATTGGCCAACACCAGCATTCCTCAACTTCATCTTTCGATCCAATTCCAATCCGAAACTCACCCAAGACCCCCAGGACCCCGTCCAATCATACCAACCATTCTCAAAATATGGTGCAAACTTGCTCGAGGTCTCAAATCACACCATACAACATCCATACTATGAATCGACGATAAAATCCTTCTTTAACTTTCAAACTTCTAAACTTCGACGAACGCGTCCGAACCAAGCCAAAATACCCCGGAATGACGCCAAACTTTGTGCACAAGTCATGAATCACAATACGAACCCATTTCAAGGCTCAGAATTCTAAACGGACTTCGATAACACCAAAGTCCACTCCAAACCAAACTTAGAAAATTTTTAAACTTTAAAAATGTTAGCTTTCCATAATAAACACCAAAATGCCCCTGGGTGATCCGATACTCAACCTGAACATACACCAAGTCCGAAATCATCTTACGAACCTATTGGAACCTTTAATTCTCAATTCTGAGGTCATTTACTCAAAAGTCAAATCTTAGCCAATTCTTCCAACTTGAAGCTTCCGAAATTAGAATTTTCTTTCCAAATCAATCTCGAACTTCCTGAAATTCAATTCCCACCACACGTACAACTCATGATACCTGAAGTGAAGCTACTCAAGGCCTCAAACTATCGGACAATGTGCTAGAGCTCAAAATGACCGGTCGGATCGTTATACAAACGAACATCGATAACACCAAAATCCACTTCAAATCAAACTTTAGAAATTCTTAAACTTTCAAAATGCCAACTTTTCATAATAGGCATCGAAATGCTCCCGGACCACCCGATACTCAATTCGAATATACGCCCAAGTCCGAAATCATCATACGAATCTATTGGAAACTTCAAATCCCAATTCTAAGGTCGTTTACTCAAAAGTCAAACCTCAGTCAATTCTTTCAACTTAAAGCTTCCGAGATTAGAATTTTCCATCCGAATTGACTCTGTACTTCCCGAAATTCAATTCGACTACGCGTACAAGTCATAAAACATGAAGTGACTACTCAAGGCCTCAAACAGCCGAACGACGCGCTAGATCTCAAAACAACCTGTCGGATCGTCACAGTTAGACATGTATATTACTTTTTTCTTTATAAAATCTACTATTCCAATTCTAAAAATTCTTCTTCTTATTGGGTTGAGTTAAAGAAAAAAAATTACCTACATGTATATGTATAATTATATGCATGTGTGCACGCGCAATCCATATATATGTACATATATTCACATATGCTACATTTTGTGACAAAAATATTTCTATTTACTTTTATGCTAAAGTAAAATTATCATTAGGAATGACATGTGAAAAAATATATTACATCAACATTGAAAAGTAAAATAATGTAATTATTAAGTTTTTCTATCACTGATAATATCTATATCTTTATAAATATATCATAAAATTGACAATAATATACTAGTCATTCTAAGGAAGACATATGATGAACGAATTATTATATAGGAATAATATTCTTCTTTTGACAATAACTTCTTGATATATATGCGGCTATAAGAAAGAGGCTACAGTTTCTTAAAAACAAGGCAAAAACTTTAACACGTGAAATGTTTGCAACTATAATCGATGTTAAAATACCTAAAAATAAGAAAACGATCCAGATGATTTTTGATATACTAGAATAACTAATATTGTTCGAACATTTGTTTGTTGCATTACCAAAAATGAATAAGGCGGAATAACATAAAACCACACTAAAGTTGGCACGAATATTAGTTACACTCGTGGTCTCAATAGCCCCCGAACTTGACTATTTGATAGTCATTAGTCCCTTGAACGCTGATGTGGCAAAGAGTATGAATACATTCTCTTTTAAGTGCGTGAAATTGAAGAAAAATAAAAAAAATAACTTTCAAGTGGGTTATTTTTTAACTGTTAATTGTCACATAGTCATATGTAATGATTTATTTGTTAAAATTATTTTTTTTTTCTTGCTTCATTTTTATATACAATGTGTACCCCAGTTTTTATTATTTTTAATTTATTTTATATAGATACAATTAATGTCTATTTGTTCCAACTGTTCTTTTCGGGCAAATATGTGAAAATTTTAGTTGGAACTCCATCATTTTAGGGAAATAAATTTGTAGCTAAAATAATAGAGTATTAACTGTGTATTTCTTGTTATATTAAATTAAAAGAATAAGGCATAATGCCCTAAAACCACACTAAAGTTTGGCACGGATTATCAGTTACACTCGTGGTCTCAATTACGTCCCCCC